>BQNB010127963.1:3295-19355 GCA_026074375.1 Tanacetum coccineum | reverse complement strand
GTTTTCTCTGTCGAGATTTACCCTCAGTCTCATTCTCATTCTCACTGTCAGATATCTAATCTTCAATAAGTGGTTCACTAACAGACTTAGGTTTTGACTCACTAGTCTTATCTTTACTAGTTGCAACTGTAGGTACACTAGTTACTAACTCACTAAAAACATATTCATCCTTATCAGCAAGTACCAAATCAAGTTTGGGGGCATGAAGTTCCCAGTATAGGAAGGTGGAACAACATGATACCCTTCACCTGTTTTGTACTTATCATTCATCTGACTATCAAACACTTGACTATCATACCCCACACCAGTCTTGAACTTATCACTTACTTGAATCTCTAACAGTTTGCTTAGATTCTTAGATGAATTTTCAAACTTTTCTAAGGTAAGTTTTAAATCATCTATTTCTTTTTCTGCTTTTTCAAATTTCTTTCTAAGCTCAGTTAGTGCATTGTCTCTTAACATAATATTAAGTTTTAAAATCTTTATGTCCTCTTCAAAAACAGCCTCATTTTTTTTATACGCATCTAGTCTAGCCTCTACAGATTCTAGACCTGCTTTATAAGCTCCTACATTTAATTTAGACTTATTAAAATCTTTTGTTAGATTATCATAATGTTCTTTGAGAGTTTCATAAGATTTTAAACATGCTTTAGAACACGTTGATACCTTAGTGTCTAAGTTTGAAAAACTTGAAGAACCTGAAGAAGTATAAGCCATAAGTGCAAAATTGATAGGTCCTTCTTTAGCCTGGTCACTCTAATCATAGCCAAGGCCATCACACTAAGATACTAAAGCATTTGAAGTAGTTCCCTCAATTGGCACAATCCTTCTGGTAGGCTCCTTGTTCCTGCTGTCTTGATTCTTGGGTGCCATACACTCCCTAGCAAAATGACCTCTTCTATGGCAATTATAGCATTCCACCTTGGTCTTGTCAAAGCCAATGGTATCAGTCCCATTAACACCTAGATTCCTTCTTGTCTTCTTGAGAAATCTCCTTGCTCTCATTATTAGCATTGCCATCTGCCACTTCAAGTCCATCTCCTCTAATTCATCAGGATCAATTTGCTTTAGGTCATCATTATCTAATTATGAACTGTTAGACTGACTAGAAAAGAAGGAGTAGATCACACCATCACTCAAACTATCAACATTTGGTAAAGTAGAAGCATTATCCTTAGAGTTAGCCGCATAAACACCATGAGCAGTCTTAACTGCTTCATTGGTGCTGCCAGTGCTATTGGAAGACACAAAAGCTACATTTTGTATGTTTTGGCTTGTGCTAGATGACCCCATGACTTCAGTTTCATAAATTTTTAGAGTGTTGTACAAGTCATCCATGCTTAGAGTTTCTAAATCTAGTTTGTTCCTCCAAATCAGGGTATGAGTCTTCCACTCAGATGTTAGACTTCTTAATAACTTTAGATTCACATTTTCTTCAAAAATAGTTTCTCCATGAATCTCTAGCTGACTGATAAGCTCTTGGAGCCTATCATAGATCTGGTCAAGTCCTTATGAGCTTTTTCTATTGAAATTCTCATACTGCTATTTAAGAAGTGTCTTCTGAACTTTCTTTGACTCCTTATTACCTCCAAACCTCTTCTCAATGGCTTCCATCAGAGACTTGGCACTTTTGTAGGTGTTGAACTTTAGTTGATGTTCATTAGGAAGAGCCATCAACAGAGTACCTCTTGCCTTTAACTCATTCTTCCTTGTAAGCTTCTGATCTACAGTAGTAGGAGGTACTGCTGTCTCAACACCATCAACAATTCTCATTGGCAGAGGTGAGTTACCATTTAAGTTTATTTCCCAAAGAGCATAATCAGTCATTAAGAAGTACCATTCCATCCTCATCTTCCATAGCTCAAATTCATTTGGATTGAGCACTAGAAGTTTTGCAGCAGCAACCACTAGTGCAGATACTAACTCCATCTTTTCTTGAAACAAATAGATCTTGTGTGTAGAATGGTTCTTCTTATTCAAAGCTTCTTACAAGCTCTGATACCACTTGTTAATCCCAACTGAATGGATCTTGTATCCTTAGGTTATATAAGGTTTAGTTATGCAAGATAAATCCTACACAACTATTGTAGAAACTTTGATTGTGAATATCAAAGACTATGCGAAATCTAGTCAATGATATTAAGAACTTTAATGTAACAGTAATGAACAAAATCAATAACTAACAGTTTACCAAACTTTCAGCCTCAATATAATACGAACACTCTTAATAGTGTTAGGGTTATAAAACCTTGAAGCTACGATTAAAAAGACAAAACAATGAAAGATATGATATTGAATTTTATACCCTAGGACCTCCTTTTATACACCAAGGAGTCCTAATAGGTTTACAATATATATTCCTAAATTATCATAATCTTCTAATCAAATAACTTATACATATCTTTTACAAAAATATCTCATACTTATCCTGTAAGTAATCTTGATAAACAATCTTCATTCTTTATCCTTTCTCTTGTCTTTATCCTTCTGACAGTAGAAATTCTTCTAGCAGTTGTAATCTTGCAGCAGTTGTAACTAGCAACATTAACTTTTATACTAGCAGTATTAACTACTTAGTGGTATTTCTTCTAAGTCTCTAAGCAGTCTTAACTTCCATTAGCAGTAGTAATATACACTAGCAGTAGTAACTGATAGTACTAACTACTTAGCATATTTTTCACTAATATTACTAACAGCACTAAGTTATGCTTAGTAGCAATAACTCTAACCTTAGCAGCAGCAACTTCAAGAAGCCTTTTAATCCCAACAAGCTATTTTCAGAAACTTTTATCAAGATTTATACATCTAGATGACCTTTCCAGGAATAATTCTCAGATTTTTTGTTTTCTCCATCACCCATATCAATTATGTTGTCACCATTAGTGGAAGTTCCATGGGTGGTGCCGATAATTAGTAGGCCATCAGGAGAACCCAATGAGGAATGGCTTCTTCGAGGATTCAACATACTAATCTTGTGGATACATCCATAACCTTCCTCCAAAACCAACATCGGATTGATTTGCAAATGATGTGTTAGAAGGCTGAAGTCTACGATTCTGCAATTAACAGTTAAAAAATGATATACGTTAAGTACTTTGGAAATGAACCTGAATTGGCAACTATTATTACATATACTAGGCTTATAACTCTAGTCGCATACGTTTTTTGGTCATGTTAAGCGATAGCTGTTTAAATGATAGACGTTTATGTATGCATCTGATACAGCTAACATTGAGAGCATATAACAAACAGGCAAGAACAAAGAAGCATAACCAATGGAGACTAAAAGAGCCAAATACGCTAATATCTAAATACGTTGTCAAGGACTAGACACTCACCCTCATAAAATTCAGTTCCAAAAAATTATAAGCCAAACCACATAAGATGGAAGAAACCTGCAATTTTTTATAGTTATGATCAAATAGTTAAGATAAAAAGTTGAATGGCTTTAGATACATTATTTTTCGCAAAAGAATAATATTTTTCACAAATAATGTTTACAACAGTGAATTTAAAGTCTAGAAAAATGTATAAGGAATGACTATGAATGAATTTTAAATGCTTTAATTGTGTTTCATCATCTAATTTATTATGACAACTAAACGTACGTGTGGCCTTTCAACTTGACTATGAGTGTGGTCTATATGTGAATTTTGTGTAGTTCCAAGAAACCATCAATTTTAAATTTAAGTAGTTGTATTTCTAAATTTATTTTGAGGTAGAAAACTACATCAGGTTCACATAAGCCAACACCTTGGTACAGTGGCCATCACGCTATTAATGTTGGATTAGACATTAGTATAGTACGTTCTATGAACTTGAAAGTACTGATGCATCAACTATGACATCTGTTGATCTATTGGCTAAACTGTGAACAAAATTAAGAATCACAAGCATAAGTCAACACCTTGGTTAGGAAAGAGACTTATATGTGTTCTAAACTGGTCATGATACGCTTTTGAGAGTTTTCAAACAATTACTTAAAGCTTCAAAGTAATTATTTTCTTTTATAAACAACGTATAAAAGGGTTTCTATTTAAACACATTTTAGATTTGTGTATGTCCCAATAGCCTTATCCAAATAGTTTGTTCAAACAGCATTACACTTATTAAGTATTCAACAGCCCCTAAGCTTGTATTTCGTTGAAACAATCTTCAAATTAATTTGTTGCACATTGTATATGTGCTGAATTTTTATACAGCTGACGTGTCGTCGTGAGGTTGTATTGATTAATTACCAACTTTTAAATTTATATTTAGCCGACTTAACCAAAAACAACACCTTAATGGGTAGTGTACCCGATCGAATGGAGTTTCATGGTATGTAGGGTGTCAAACACTAACACTGAGGTCGTTAACCTTATATTCTATCAGTATTTTAGTTAATCTAATTAGACTAGTTAATTCTAATTACTTGTTAAACATATGATATACCTATTTCTAATGATAAATAGAGGTTTTCAGCCTGAAAGACTGGCACAGGTTTTGTGGTGACAAAAATCAATTCAATACATAATAAGCACAAAAGAAGATAAATTGAAGATACAAGAGCGGTGCAAGCCAAATGATAGAAAACTATATTAGCCATATTAAATCCGATTAAATGCTGGTTTGTTTGTTTAGTGCAATAAGTTCTTATCTCGAGGCGGCATATCATTCTTAAGACTTAGGCGGTACATCATCCTAAGACCTAGAGACGTTGAATCCTATCACAATTAACGCATCCACATAAAGCATCCTTTGGTTTAATTATAATCTATGTTAGGGATTAAAGCAATGGTGATCTTGTTAAACCCTAGCCCATCGAGACTTTACCCACTTACTACTTGACGACATTTTATATACTGGTAGTTCACTGCCCTAATCTTTACCAATTAATTATGAACGTACTTGTTGAAACATACAGGTCACTTGTCAGTCTAACTAAGCTCCTAATCTAAAGGCAAAGACAGGGCATTATTTATGATCCTATTGGTCCAGATATATAAAATGCAAAATGGAGAGCTATTCCAGTATCTAGATTACGTATTAAGTCTCACTAGACCCAGTTGAATGATAGGTCGCATATTCAAGAACATAGACAAGTATGAGGTGATAAACATAATTAAACACTCAACGATAAATTAAGCAATCGGGATTAAAACAATCCAAACATTAAACCTTCATTAAGATGGCTAATACCCAAGGGTATTATCCCATAACCATTGTAATTATACAAGTGTGATCAATTAACCAAGGTAAACTAAACGTTTTACCAAACGATACCAAAAATTAAATGATTACAAGATTAAATGAATTACACAGTGTCTCTATGGAATTAGGTTTAATGCTTGACCTTGGCTGCTCTTATTCACCTCAGAAAATCGACTTAAGAGTTTATGGTGTAGAAAATATGATTTTGCACACTAAAAACTTGTTTTTGAGTCTTCTATTTATAGTCTTTGAAAATAGGTGGATATGCCGTATTGAATGAGGTCAATACGGCCCATAGGAGTATATTCCTTAGAGTGTGTGCTACGTTCAAAATTAATCAGTTATATCTTTCCTTAATCACATTTAATGCAGGATCTTTGATTGTTTGACCAGCTGGATACGGCGTATCTAGGCAGTATGATACGTCGTATTGGGAATTGAACATACATGTTTTCTTGTGAAGTACAGGCGCTGATACGCTATATCTTATTTGCTGGATACCGCGTATGTAGTCAGAAATAAGCATTCCTCAAATATTATCGTTTAAGCTCTAAAATGTGCACCTTTTAGCATGTCTTCACAAATAACTCCATAATTACAAAAATTAACAACTTTAAGCAATTAAGTAACAATTCTTACAATAATTATATAAAAGTGGGTAATTTACTTGGAATAAATGATGGTATAAAAGTAACATTATTTGATGTCATCAAATATCCCCCCACTTGAATCCTACTTATCCTTAAGTAGACTCTAGATATTTATTGAAAATGTATCCTAACCAAAGTTACGGATTTTTCCATTAAGCATTTCTTTCATTTTAATCACATGTACAAGACCAAGCACCTCATAAAATATAGGAAATGAAAACACTCAGACCACTCAACTAATCTAGGGTGTAACATTTAATTGGTACGCTCATTTGCTCAGTCATGATTAGTTTTCTATCATATGCTTGGTAAGGATACACATCTCCTTCATTAGAGCTAAGGAAGAACAAGTAAAAAGGTAAATTAGGTTAATAGGGTTAATGGGTTGATCATTCAATCATTCACGAAAAGTACCACACCAATAAGGCAACTGAATCATACATTCATGGCTGTAACAATGGAATAGACATGTATAACTCGATCACATCCTCATTCGAGTTTAACCAACGGTTAAGATGAAGATATATAGGGTATGGAGCTTGATGTGTCTCGCGACTACTAGTTTTAAATTTATAACATGAATTACCAAATAAGCTAAGAACACACGGGAAAGTATGACCCTTTTGTTTGTAGCTAGCTTTTTGTGGTAAGCCGAGGTCGTTCACTAGGATTTGGATATTTTCAATTATGTAGAATCTAAGTATCAAGAAGCACAAAAGTGGTAAAATGGTTGTCACGTCCCAAAATACCATATAAGCAACAACTAATACAGAAATGATAATAATTCGAATTTAACAAGAAAGCAATCAAATAATTAGAACAACTTGTTTGGAACTAGTAAATATATCAATGGATTGTTTGGGATGTTGGTTAAACAAATAGCAAGGTACACAAAATCTAAGGAACACAATTCCAATCAAATGGTCATGTCATGGAATTGCATACAAATAGTTTATAACAATGCACCCTTTCGACCTATGAACGTTAGTATAAAACCAAGTAGTTACGCACCTTTTGTGAAAAATAAGATTTAACTCATTTGTTCATAAGAGTCCTTTCCACCTATACTCTTGAATCAATCGTTACTAGTATTTTTAGCTTGTTTATTCATATGTGTAAAGTATGAAATATCAACATATTCGTGCACTAATATATTGAAACAAATCATAAGATGAAATCCTTTTGACATATAGATCAAATCATGATTCATCAACAAGATAATTAGACAAGTATTGATCAAATCAAACTCCTAAGCAAATAAATATTCAAACATACTAAGAGTCCAAACAATCCATATCAATAATTCACATGGTTCCAAACAAGTAATATAAAACTACTCCATAATCATATTAATCAAATACCAAGATCCAACATGAATATGAGACATAAACATTCTGAAATATAAAAGAAAGTTACCCAAAGCAAGATTACAATAAGTAAAGAGGAAGGATTAAAGCAACCTTCAAGCCTCCAATCGACTATACGCCTCTAAACAACCCGGAAAATCATATCAAAGCATCTTCTTCAGCCCTTGAACAATCTTCATGAATTTGGGAGAGGTTTCTGGTCTTTTGGGTTAGATATGGTGGAGGAAATTAGGATTTGGATGATGGGGTAGGTTTTTCTATATGAAAATAAAGGCATATGGCCTCTATTTATACTAGAAAGCCCCCATGGCCTCCAAGCATATTTCTTGGGCACAAAGGGTCATGAATCTTCCAGAATAATCAATTATGAGGGGACTTGATTGGACTTGAGGCGGTTGGCATCATAAAATGGTGAATTATTGTACTTGGAAAAGTCAGCGGAGCCTCTGCCGAGTGGCACGGGCTTCTGCCGGGCGGCACAACTCCAGCCGGGCGGCAAACTGGATTGCCGGATGGCACACTACTCGTGGTCAGATTTTGGTCACCTCCATGTTGTAGATTTGTCTCTTATCTTCCCGTGGCCGCTTGAATCAAGTCAATCCGAGTTCGTATGCTCAAGTTATGGCCAAAATGGTGGAGGTGTGTCGGGAACAACTATACTTCCAATATGTCTTCGTTTAAGCTTCCCGAGTGTATGGTACTTGGTCGTGGGTCTTTATTCTTCAACTAAACTTGACTTTATCTTTATCTCGGGACTTGAAAGCTTGTATGGTTGACTCTTTTGCTCTTGAAATGCTTCCCGAGCTTGTTCTTGATGCGGGATTCTTCGTACTTGTACTAAACTTTGTTTTTACTTATTTTCTTCGTCTTTTTCTTGCTTCTCTTATACTTGGCTACAAATATACTTGCAAACACACTTTGGTACAATTAAGTAACAAAAAAATGCATATCAAATAGCCAAATATCTTATACAAAGTACGGATATCGTACTAATAAAACATACTCAATTTGAGCGTTATCATGCTTTCACTGTTAAATAAAGGGCATAATTGTCTTTTCAAAAATATTATTAAAACAATAACATATCCCACATCAAACATTCATACTATCAAACACTCTACTGTCACCAACTCTCTCACTTCAATATAATAAACACACACTTCTTCCTCATTCTCTCTCTAAAATCCGGTAAACCGCCATCACACTACCATCAACAGCATCAGCTTTCCACATCATCACTCTCACCAACCAAGATCTACATCACCACCATCACGCGCCATAAATGACCATCATTTCACACCCTGAACGCCATCTAAGTAACATAAATATTGGTCACGAGACCAAATCATAATTGGTCAGAACCACAAGGACAAGATCAAAAAAATGTTTAAGGACTAAACCTGTTATATTTGACAAAGCGCAAGGACGATTTAAGTAATTAACTCTAATTGTTAATTTATCTTTTTATTAACAATGTGTTCTTGAGTTATTTTTGTTGGGAAAAGAAAGAAAATGAAATATTTTTTGTGTTCTTGGGTTATTTTTGATAAAAGAAAAAGAAGTAGAGAGGAAGATGAGAGAAATTTTTCTTTAAAAATCTTCTTCTCATTTTTGAGAGGAAAGACAATGGAACTTTAGATTATGGTGTGTAAAGATTAATATGCCCCTTTTAAAAGATTTGATGCTAACAACTAAATGACATTCATGTAATTTGAACAAGTTCTTTTCATTTTCCTCCAACATAAGAACATTATTCATGATTATTTTCCTTTTTCTTTCCTCTATATCAAAAACATATAAACCAACACGTCATTTTATTTTTCTTTTCCTATTATTTTCCTTTTTCGTGCATTTAAAATTCGAGAACTCACTGTAAAACTAAATTGCAAAAATCGTCCTTGTGGTTTGATGAAATTGCATTTATGGTCCAACCTTTTCAAATATATATATGTTAATACAAATAATGTCTAAAAACGTTATTTATATTTTTCGACCTCTCAACGTTTTTATAATAACAAAATGTAAAAACGTTTACGATAAAATTAAACGTTTACAAATTATTAATCGTAAAGTTCCATTTCTAAGATTAGTAATCACTTAAGGTATGAACAAACAAATCATTAAGCATGATTAGTGATAAAGAAAATATTTTTCTCTTATCCATTACATTTTTACAAAAGAATTTCACAAAATTAATTATACAAAATATTTTCTAATTAAAAGAAAAGTTTTATTAAAAACTTAAAATTTGAAATTCAAATTTTCCTCCCAAAACGGAAGCTTCTATACCAGATACAATATTTCCCACAAAAAGACAAAAAAGGGAGCGTAGTCTACCTGGCGGCCCCCTTATAGGCCTGACGCCCTCCTTATATATCT
This sequence comes from Tanacetum coccineum, assembly GCA_026074375.1. Taxonomy (NCBI): domain Eukaryota; kingdom Viridiplantae; phylum Streptophyta; class Magnoliopsida; order Asterales; family Asteraceae; genus Tanacetum; species Tanacetum coccineum. The sequence continues at coordinate 9,766 of BQNB010127963.1, read as the reverse complement.
GGGACCGCCGTCAGTGACCGTTGGATTTTCCTGCCTATAAATACTGCTCCATTCCTTGCAGAAAATCAGACCTCTTTGCACGAATTTTCTCACACTTCTTTCTCTCTCTAAAAACCTTCTTTCTCTCACTAAATATCTTGATCACTAACATCTCTTGATCTTGTTTCAAGTGATTTAATCTCTTCTTCTTATCTCTTCCCTCTCATTCAAGTGAAAGAGAAGAACACTCGTATTCACCAAGAAACGAAGTGTTGATTAGTGATCTCTCCTCCTTTCTTCTAAGTATCAAATCTCTATTGTAATTATCTTGTGTATTTGTGTGATTCAGATATTTTGTAATCCGTAGTGTAAGATTAGTGATGTCTGTATTGATTGTGACCGTGTAGATTGGTTCTAGCTAAGATTAGGACTCGACATTTAGCTTAGTGTCGTAAAATAACGTAAGCGATGTGTAAACGGTTTTCTCCGCCTGAAGGGAGCTTGTTAACATAGTGAAATCTCGTGTAGGATACTAGGGGAGTGGAGTAGGGCAAAGTAGAGCTTCGTAGCCGAACCACTATAAATCTTGGTGTTTGTTTGATGTTCCATCTCTTATCTCTCTATATTTGTTGTGATTGTTATTTTCCATTAGTTTAGATATTTACTTGATTGATTCATATTGTTGGTTGGTTAAACATACTACTCGAATCTAAGTATTTTGAAAGCAAATTTTAAAACAAAAACGAACCTGTAAACTATTCAACCCCCATCTAGTTTCCACAATTGGTATCAGGAGCCAAGGTCACTCAAGATTTTTAAAATATACTGTATCTTAAAGCTTGGAATCTATCGTTGGGTTTCCAAAAAATTCTAGAAGGGCAATCTATGCATATGTCCACCACTCTTTGAATAGTGGATAGTTTTTATTTATCTAGAAAAAAAAATAGATTCGAGACATATGTTAAATCAAAAGATGTCTGATTATTTGGCATGTTAGTACCAAACGGTGATTTCAACCCATTCAACAAAATTCGAAACCAAAATTAGATGAGGTTATCCCTTTTGAAAAACAAAGCGATGATCTTAAAAAGAGACTTGCGAAAAATAATGAAGCTAAAATGGTTATTTATAATGCTTTGCCTCAGATAAGAATGGGATTGAAAAGTTTTCTTGTGTAATTCGGGCAAAAGAATTTGGAAACATTTGTTAAATCACCCACCAGGTAATAGTCAAGTCAAAGATAATAAGATCGACCTTTTGGTTCAACAATATGAACAATTCATCATTTCTGAAGACGAATCTATAGATAGTGCTTTTGCTAGATTTAATACTATTATTACTAGTCTAAAAGCTCTTGATGAAGGTTATTCTAGCAAGAACTATGTTAGGAAATTTCTTAGGGCTCTACATCCTAAATGGAGAGCAAAGGTCACGGCAATTGAAGAGTCGAAAGACTTAACATCACTATCTCTTGATGAACTTATCGGGAACCTCAAAGTTTAACGAATTTGATCATCTTAAAGATTCCGAAATAGTCAAAGCAAAAGTTGAAAGGAAATCTCTTGCTTTAAAGGCTAAGAAAGAATCTAGTGATGAAGAGTGTTCGACTTCTGGAAGTGAAGACGAAGAATACGCCATGGCGGTAAGAGACTTCAAGAAGTTCTTTAAGAGAAGAGGTAGATTCGTGAGACAACCTCGGAACGACAAAAAGACATTCCAAAGAAGCCGTGATGACAAGAACGGTAAAAGTGATAGAAAATGCTTTAGATGCGGTGACCCGAATCATCTTATTAGAGAATGTCCAAAACCACCGAAAGACAAGAACCAAAGAGCATTTGTCGGAGGTTCTTGGAGTGATAGCGGTGAAGAAGATGATGAGAAAGTCAATAACGAAACGTGTAGGTAGCTCTAGCATCAAGTGAGGTATGTTCAATCCTCCCTCTAATTTAGTGATGAATACTCGTCAATTGTTGATTAATATTAGAAAAAATGAATATGATAAACTGTGCAAAATGACGTATAAGATAATTCACTAAAAATAAAGACTAAAGCCACTAGAGATAGTTTTAGAAAAAGGAAATTAGTATTCTAAAGAAAAGTGTCTACACTCGAGAAAAACAAGGAAGTTGATCTCGATAGTGTAAAACTGTCATATGCTTAAAATTGAAAGAAAAGTTAAAGAGGAAAGTCTAAACTAACCAAGTTTATTTAAAAAGAACACCACATTGCTTAAATGAAAATGTTAAATAATCAAAAAACACCTTCGGTGGAAAAGTTGGGGTTTTAGGTTTAATTCATTTGAAGCGATCATCTAGTGGAACTTTAAAGGGAAATAAATTATGAAAGATCAGAAAGGTTTCCCCTGATGGAGGTCCTATAAATATGGGCATCCCCCTTAATGTGCAGGCGGCCCCCAAAGCAAATATGGGACCGCCACAGGAAAACACACCTGGAATCTGAGAAGAAAAGCGTGTCTTTTCAAAAAATCTATTTCAAAAACACATAATAGTAAATATGTAGAGTCCCTGTTGCTAGTGATAATGAAGTTAAGCCAATTCTATAAGCCATGTCAAAAACCCGGATCTTGGATTTTCATAAACAAAAATTTTAGATCAAAAAATCTACCACCTAGAGAGTCATAAATAATTATCATCGTCCAAAACACCGCATCAAAAATGAACAGTTGATCGACATAATCTACCTCGTGGTTTTCCTGTATCTTGGAACAACTTCCCATGGACAAGTTTACATGCCATGGGGAATGTTGTTTCCCATTTCCACATCCTTAAACCAATTGCATCAAATGCAAGGGGATGTTTGAGCCTACTTAACACTTTCGGACCAATGAGATTATTAGGACCAATGTTTGAGGTGTTGGCCTTATATAAAATAGATATGCCTCGGTAGTCGACTTGGACCGATGAGTGGAATAAAGGATAGCGGAGTTACTCCAAAACACATGACGGGTAACCGGAAAAACTCTTCTCAAGCTATAAAGCATTTCAACGCGAGGTTAACTGTTATTTTTGGTAGCATCTTTGAAGTGGTAACTATCTATTGACAAAGGTACGATTTCAAATGGTCTCTCTCAAGAAATAGATATGATTAGATGCATGTAGATAACTTAAGATTATCTGTTAAGTATAGGACAAAAATATGTTATAATAAGTGTAAAAGTAACTTGCTCCCTGTCGAACATGACTAGTGATATTACTTAAGGATGTAAGGTCATAGGTTGAGGTTTTAGGATGAATTAGGCTTATTGGATGAATTAGGAAAATAGGCTAAGACAAAATTTGTCTAGCAATAACGATTGATGAAGATCTTCACGTTGTGGCAATAGGGATTAGGTCACGCAAATATGCATCTCAATTCAAATCGTTCGCATCTAGGAAATTTGATAGAAACTTACCTCAAGCTTAGTTTTTCAACACTTCTGTGATGCTTGGCATAAATTAGAAAGCAAGATAATGCTAGTCATAGGCTAAGAATATATGTCTCAATGAATAGATGCTATAGACACTACTTTCATATGGATCTCTCTTGGTCATCGTCGTACGGTGTTAGTTACGGAGAAATCACTACACCTTAGTCAATAGTAGAATGGACTATTCTAGGTATATGGACCTAGAGATTCTTAAGGGACTAAACCGAAAGCATTTGATCATTCGAAATATGTAGTAAGGAAGAATTCAAAAACTAATTAGGGTGTAAAAATTTGTGTCAATAAGAACCGACAAGGTAGGGGAATTTGTTAATGAGAGTGCAATTTGTGCAGTAGTTTTGTATAATGCCAAGGAAGTACACATAACTTCTCATCTATAACCACGCACTCCTCAATCAAATGGCGTGTTGAAAGAAAGGAAAAATAGGACACTTTAAGAAATGAGTAGGACTATGTTGAATGAGCAATCGTTACCATAAAAGTTTTGGTGTAACGCAGTAGACACTTCAACATACATTCTCAACCGAATCCTAATTAGAGCCATCTTAGGAAAAACACCCTACGAACTTTTAAGAGGTAGGAAACTTACTCTTGATAACTTTAAAGTGTTTGGAAGCAAGTGCTTCATCTTAAACACTAAATATTATCTTACGAAGTTTGACCCAAAGTCATACGAAGGTATCTTTTTAGGTTACTCCCAAAATAGTAAAGCCTACATCATCCTAAACAAACACACCATGAAAATCAAAGAATCACTCAACGTGACATTCGATGAAACTCCTCCACCCTCTAAGACATCACCCTTGGTGGATGATGACTTAGATGAAGAAGAAGCAATTAAGGTTACCGAAAAGAAAAACCTAGAAAATGACATTGAGGATGAAACTTTAGAAATTGACGAAGTAGTCAATATTAAGGAATCTAGGAACCATCCATTAGAAAATGTCATAGGAAACCTTAACCAAAGAACCCTTAGGTCTCAAGCCCAAAACCAAAGTAACTTCTTTTGTTTTATATCTACTATAGAACCTAAGAATGTGAATGAAGCCTTAAAGGATGAAAGTTGGATAATCGCTATGCAAGAAGAATTAAATCAATTCATTGCAAACGATGTTTGGGAGTTAGTACCACAACCTAAGAATATGACAATCATAGGAACTAAGTGGGTGTATAGAAATAAGTTAGACGAGAACGGTGTTGTTTCTCGAAATAAGGCTAGGTTAGTTGCTCAAGGTTATAATCAACAAGAGGGCATCGATTATGATGAAACTTATATCCCAGTTGCTAGACTTAAGTCTATTAGAATATAATTAGCTTATGCTTGTGGTTTAGATTTCAAGTTATTTCACAATTATGGACGTTAATATGTGCTTCCTGAATGGTTTCATCAATGAGGAGGTATAGTGGGCACTACTCCGGATTCATTGTTTTTGAATAAAATTTCCAATCATGTTTATAGTTTATAAACTAAAGAAAACTTTATATGGTCTTAAACAAGAACCCAAAGCTTGGTATGATAGATTAAAAGCTTTTCTTATTAAACATGAATACAAAATAGGAATGGTAGATAACACACTTTTTACTAAGAAGAAAAGTTCAAATCTTATCATCGTTCAAATATATGTCGATGACATTATATTCGGTTTGACTTGTCAAGACATGTGTGATGAATTTGCCAAAATCATGCATGACGAGTTCGAGATGAGCATGATGGGTGAACTTAACTTCTTCTTTGGATTACAAATAAAACAAATGGAAGATGGTATCTTCTTTAATCAATCTAAATATATTAAATAAATGCTTAAGAAATTTGGCTTAGAAGATTCTAAACCAATGAAAACCCCTATGTCCTCGGATACTAAACTCACAAAAGACGAAGAATGTGAGTCGGTAGATAGTACCAAGTATCGAGGCATGATAGGTAGTTTACTCTACCTAACGGCAAGTAGGCCCGATATCATGTTTAGTGTCTGCCTTTGTGCACACTTCCAAGAGGATCCCAAAACCTCTCATCTTGAAGCGGTTAAGCGTATCTTTCGATACATTAAAGGCACTACGCACTTAGGATTATGGTATCCTAAGGGGACCGGCATAGAAACCGTAGTATATGCCGACTCTGATCATGCAGGAGATTATGTGGACCGAAAGAGCACTAGCGGTATTTGTACGTTCGTGGGATGTTGTTTAACATCTTGGTTCTCGAAGAAACAAACCGCTCATGATTATACTACTAACGAAGCCGATTAAGTAGAGCGAGAAATGGCATGTCAACAAAAGGCATGTTAACAGGCACTATGGATGAAACAAGCTCTTATTGACTACGACATTTGACTCGATGACGTCCCGATTATGTGCGACAATAAAGGCGCGATTGACCTTAGAAAAAACCCGATGCAACACTCTCGAACTAAACACATCGAAATTCGTCACCACTTTCTTCGTGATAATGTCCAGAAAGGACATATCTCTACGAAAAAGTGTCGTTCGTCGACAATATCGCCGGCAGTCTCACTAAACCCCTTAAACGTGAATCGTTTAACTATCTACGTCTTGGTTTAGGAATGATGGAACACATTCCATAAATCGTCCTTATTTTCTTCTGTCTCGATTCTAGTCCGTATTCTACTCCGTGTCGTGACAACTTAAGTACTTCGTCCGAAGTACTTTAAGCATTTTTAATTCGCAAAATGCAAATTAAAACGTTACTCCTTCAGTAAAATTTATGGTCAAAACTCAAGTCCAAAACACCTCCACTTGAGGCAGCCCTCATATCTTGGGCGGCCCCCTGATTAAATTGGGCAGCCCCCATATTGACATGGGGCCGCCACCAGTTGGGACTAAATGTTTGTCGTTCTCATTTTGTAAAACACAAAAACAAACACTCCCTCTCTGCAGCCATTGACGAAACACAAACCTAAAACCCTCCAAACCTTAAAATCAACCACTAAAACACTAATTGAAAATCAAATCAATAGCAATAATCAATCCTAACATCATAAAGATCATCAATTGTAAGTCATTTCATCTATTTTCTTTCAAATTTGTGT
>BQNB010127962.1:0-19355 GCA_026074375.1 Tanacetum coccineum | reverse complement strand
GTGTATGGGTTGTAGAAAAATTGATATGGATTTGGTTTGGTCTTTGATTCTTGCTGTGAGCTAGTAGAGAGAAAAGGGAGAACAAATATTCATTTTTGGTTAAGTATTTTGCTTGTATGACTTATCTTACTAGATATACATGTATATATATGGCAAGACTTAGTCAAGGAGACATGGTAAGGTCTAAGGGATGGTCTAGGTCTTGGTCTTGGTCAAAGAGACAAGGCATGGCTAGTATTAATGAGAAGGCATGGTACATTGACCAAGTGTTGAATTCTTTCATTTTTCTTGTATAACTTTGTATACAATGCAAGAATTTCGGCAATAAGAAGATGTTTGTGATGTTGATGAGTAATTTTTATTTATTGGGTATAAAAGTGGGTATTTGTTGAAGCGTAGAAAAGTTTTTGTGGTTTCGGGAGTGCCTAAACGCAATTTATTGCGAAACGTATACACTTTACGTATCCGATAAAAATAAAATGAACAAAGTTAATAATTATTCTCAAAATAATTATATAACCCTTGCTTGATGTAAACATTTAATTGTTTGATGCCCGTTTACATTGAACGCTAATTTTTAGCTTACGCGATTTTACTTAATTCATGAAATTAAAAGCAAATGCGTACAATACAAAAGGTACATTGTGGATTTATCGACGTCGTCAATGACTTGAAAACACAGGGTGTTATAAAAGATGGTGAAACCCCCTTGATTTTGTGATGAGCCGTGTATGGGAGGAGAGGGAGAAAGAGATGGGGTTTTTTTGTTTGTGTTGTGTGTGTATTTTAATAAAAGAGCTTTAATATATATAAGACTATATATATGGATCAAGATATTTAATTACTTCCCATCTTTTAATAAATTAGGGGAGTGTTTGGTTTTTGGTTTTGATAGAGCATATTAAAAGAAAAGGGGTGTTTGGTTTACATGTTGTGTTTATAAATTGGATTTTTATTTTTATTTTTATAAAACATTTATACCACAATATTTGTTTTAAAATGCTTAGTTAAAATATTTAAAATTATAAAAACACTATTTTGACGCGGTTTCGACAAAACGCGGATAAAAGTCAAAAAGTATTAAAATGAAAGAGAAATAAGCTTTCGAAGCTAAAATATGAAGTTGTCGATTTCTCAAACGCTAAAGCGGATAAATATCTAAATCACGGCGCACAAATAATTAAAATTGATGATTTTTATCAAGTCGAGCAAAAAGAATAAAAATGATTTCTACGAAAAATTAGAAAATACAAATAGGGCTCGGTCTAAACATTGATCTTAAATTCGGGTTGTTAAATATTGTTAAGGAGATAGACTACGGAACCACTTGTTTTTCATTCATAAGATTTGATGATTTGCAACTTGTAGATCCTTGGTAGCTTAAGGGGAAGTTTTCATTCGTATATTAACTTCAGGGAAAGTTTGTGCTTATTTGGTTTTGTCATTATCAACTAGGGGAAGATTGTTGGGATTTATATTTGAGTTGATAAGACAAAACAAGAATGAAACTAAAGGACTAAATTCGTCATTCATGAATTCTACAAGCTGGTGGAGAATTATTAAAGATTTATTCAAAGATATCAAATTATGTAGATTGTGGAAGATCTCCTTAAGAAGATAAAGATAACAGAAGATATTCCTTAATGTTTAAAAGATTTACTTGTTTAATGTTTATCTTCCTTTGTAAGTCTTGATCTCTCCCTATATAAAGAGATCATAGACACATAGTTGTAGGCATCCAGAAAAGTGTGTGTGTAAACTGGATCAATGTAGACGTCTAGTATAGTGGTGGTGTAGCCCCAAGGATCTTTGATCCCCGTTAGATTGTAACCATTCTAGAGTTGATCGTCTAGAATTAGGGCTTGATGGAAATGTATGAATGAAAAACCTTATTCAATAACTATTGTCTTCATTATATTTCGTTGCATAATTGTTATCATTGCTATTGTTTATCCTAGATATAAGCTTCTAAACAAACTGAGCTTAAACGATCTTTATGTTTCCATAATTAGTATCAGAGCCTCGTGGCTTATGATCTAGGATCTACAAGGTGTATTGATGTCGAATCTATAAAGGAAGAGTGGTCATGTTCTCTGTTTTTGGTGTTTGGTTCAATTCATTGCAAGTAGGGTATTTACAAATCCTAATTTAATAAAAACAAGAATGGTGATCATTAATGTTTCTACTAGCTTTGGTGAGTAGATTGTTTGATTAATGATGAACCCTAGTAAGGATGCATAACACATGACATCAAGATGATAGATGCAAAGACAAGGATTAGTGACAGTTTAGCAACTGAAAAAGTGTCTCAAAAGGTATTCTTATATGTTTTGTACTGCTCGTTGGTGGTTACTACTAACACAAGACACAGAACTGCTGGTGATCGTAAATATTGGTGCTTTACTAACGCTAAAAAGTGTCTCAAAAGGTATGGGAGGAAGGAGCACTTTATACTGCCAAGGGGAAGAATTAGTACTGCTAGGTATGAAGTTAGTACTGCCAGCTTTATACTTAGTACTGCTTATGAGTACTTAGTACAGTTCTTTATACATTAGTATTGTCAGTTGTATGTTTATACTGCCAATGGCAGTTAATACTACTAGCCTTATCTTTGAAGGTTAGTGTTGTTGCTTATGTAAGTTAGTGCTGCCAGGAGACGTTAATACTGCCAGTTCATGTTAGTGCTGCTATCACTAAGGGTTTGCCAGTTTATACTTAGTGCTGCTAGTATGATTAATACTGCTAGTATATTTTTAATGCTGCTAGTATTAAGTTTTTGCTGCTGGGGTAAATTTTAGCAGTTACTACTGTTAGACTTAAACCAAGTTTAATGGCTCGTATTGATTGGATTAATTGGTTACGAAGAGGATTATTTATCATCTATTTGACGATGAAGTGGAATTTTTGGGTTTGTGTTCTTATCATATCTCAAATGGCTTACAACATTTGGAGGTAACTTGTTCGTGCTTAGAAATGATGTGACGAAGAATTGACAAATCTAGCAAAGGTGTATGATCTAACTTATGGTGCTCAATGCTCACATTTGCTATCACTTGGTATGTATCTCATAGTAGATGAGGATAAATTGTTGAGAGATTGTGGTCTCCCTATACATCGGTTTGGGTATACGTTCGAAGTCACGTTGATAGTGCCAGATATAAGATACAAGTTTGGGTTGTTCTACTTCAGCATCAAGTTCGTTATACTTAATTTTCTTCATCAGTAATCATTACATAGAGCCTACAGAATTGAAGATTCAAGAAATGGTTAACATATGGGTTTTAGGGGAAGCTTAATGTTAAAATGTTTAACCATTTATATGCTACATCAAGGTGAAGGTTTTTACTACTGCTAGTTTAAGTTTCTACTAATCAAGTTCCTTTTTCTTAAGGTGTGTAATGGAGGGCAATTTGGGTCATTGGAATACTTAGATTGGAAGTGTGATATTGGTTTGTAGTTGTGAATATCAAAGTTGCATACTTTAGTCTCCTATTTGATATTGACAAAAAAGGGAAGAAGATTTGATGATTTGCAACTTGTAGATCCTTGGTAGCTTAAGGGTAAGTTTTCATGCGTATATTAACTTCAGGGGAAGTTTGTTCTTATTTGGTTTTGTCATTATCAACTAGGGGAAGATTGTTGGGAATTATATTTAAGTTGATAAGACAAAACAAGAATGAAACTAAAGGACTAAAATCGTCATTCATGAATTCTACAAGATGGTGGAGAATTATTAAAGATTTAGTCAAAGATATCAAATTATAAATATATCAAAAGATCTCCTTATGAAGAAAGAAGATAATAGAAGATCAAGTTAAATATTTAAAAGATTTATGTTTATCTCTTTGTAAAACCTATTATCTCCTGTATATAAAGAGATACAAGTTATAGGTTTTAGGCATCCAAAAAGGGTGTCAAGATGTAAACACCAAAAACGTATGTGTGTGTTCTAGCCATCAAGTCCTCTAAGTGGACGCCTAGGGTTTGTTTGTTTTAGTCTTAAGAATCTATGATTCATGTTACTAGTTAGAGTAACCGTTCTAGAATTGATCATCTAGAATTGGGGCTATGAAGAACGTTTGATATTAATGAAGAACACCTTGTTGAATATCTTTGTTCTTATTCTGCTTTGTTTTTATAACTTATGAACATTGATATTATCCTAGATAAAGGTCTAAACAACCTAAGCTTACAATGATTTATAGGTTTTCACAATTATCAACCAAGCTGAACTAAAGCTCCAACCAAGGGCCTTCTTTAGTTTCTATACTGCTGCATACACTAAAGTGAAGATACTTCCTAATCTTATAAGAACCTGAAGAGTTGATGCTGAAGGAACTTCTGCATCTCCAACTAAACTACTTCAGCTTGAGTAACTTAAGGGATTTTATGTTTAAATCTACTAAAAGACTGAAGGGCTTAGGAACTGAACATGTAGCCTTGGAACATTCTTCAAAATGATAATCTAATTCTATAAGACTCTTGCAGGTGCCTTTGAGTAGGTTGAATGCCGGTCCAACCAGAAGTTCTTGAGTCAGATTAGGAATTTTAAGCTGATTCATGACAAATGCAAAGAAGTCTATTGGAGTATCCATGAGCTCATCAAATGAAGTAGGAGGTTTTTCTGCATGAGTAGTGACACTAATCTAGGTTTGAGGTGGTCAAAATTTAACTTGTTATCTCTTATTCCAATCAGGACCAGGAGTCGGAGGTCGCTCAGGTTTCTTGAACCAGTCATTCTTGGAGGCAGCCTCATCATCAGGTTGTTCATCATTGTTACATGTGTCAAACTCTTGATTATTTTGCACTCCAGAGTCATTAGCTGTATGACTTGGATCCTTTGCATGGGCAGACTTTCCAAATGACTTATGATAAGAGCGGGAGGTGCCTTTAGAAGAGCTTGTTGACTTAGACTCCTTGGACTTTGGATCCCTAGATGATTCAACATCTTTACTCGACTTCCTTCTTTTCATCTCTCGGTCTGATCTAGCGGAGGGGTCTTGATCTTTGTCTTTGTCATCTAGAATCCTTTTCAACGTGAATACTTCACCATATGTTTTAAAGAGATCCTTGTCAATGTTATAAGACTCGACCAGTGCATCATAAAGCTTCTTTTTATAATCAGCTCTAAGATGTGATTTGCTTTCCTTCATCTTGTCAAGAAGAATCTTCGTGAGTTCATACTTTGAGAGAGATGAAGCCGCCTCATAAGTAAACTTTGGTTGAGAGGAAGTCTTTGATAAAACAACTACTTTTAATGATTCTGTGACATTTCATTCAATCACATGAGTTGCAAAGTCTGAGACTGCTTTAGGAAGAATCTAAGGATGTTGAGTATTGACTTCCTATTTGATAATAGTTCTCACTAGCTTGTCAATGAGATCTATATACTCCTATATCTCATCTTGAGCTTCTTCTCTACATTCTACATTATGTGACTAAATCGCTTTATGGATAGCTTCTCCTAGCTTGTTGTTAATGTAGTAATCTACAATAGCAGGTATGGAGGAGATGGCTTGAGCATACTGGTCAACTTACTTCATTTTTGACAGACCAGTTTCCGATTTGGTGACTTTATAGTTGAATTTGAATACAGATAAGAAGTCTGGAAGTGCAGGAAATAAGGTCGTTGCTTCTGAAGTTGTTGGTGTAGGAGTTGGTGTTGCTTGTTGTGGAAGAGGATTGCAGAAATGAGGTGTTGGAGGAATGGTTATTGGGATTACCGTTATAGGAATGGTAAAAAGAGTAGATGTCTGGCCTCTTGGTTCTTCATGACGCACTGTGGTGTCCATTAATGAAGCAATCTCATTGTCAGCTGGAGAAACGTTCTCAAAGTTTAGGAGTTTCTCTGTAAAGTCGAATGAGACAAAACAACTTTGCATTGGACCTTCAGCCTTCTGTGTGTCATGGACAACTATAAGTGTCACATGAGCATCTTCTTCTTCCTGCTCAAACCCTGACTCTTGAGAGACATTATGTTGATCTGCTCCACTCTGATCAGCATCAGTCATTTCTACATCTTCTTTCCTTAAGTTTACATTTACATCTTTGTACAATTCATCACCATCATCTAACTCTTCTTTATCATCTTCTTTATCAGTGAAATCATCAACCTTTTCTTCTTTTTCTTCTTCATATTCTTCATTGAACTGACTATTATCATCATCATTTCCATCATTATCATCATCATCATCATCACCATCATTGTCATCATCATCATCACCATCATTATCATCATCACCATCATCAGAATCATTATCATCACCATCATCATCTTCAGTATCATCTTCATAATCATCATCATCTTCTTCTCCACTATCACCTCAAGACTCTTTGTCACTTTCAGATTCATATTTGGGTACATCAGGAACCCCTGGTTTAGCACCAGTTTCTTCATCTATACCAGAGATCTTGCATTGTTGCTCATCAAGATTGGAAATCAGTTCCATCACCTGAGCCACTTACATGAGGGATGTGAAAGTCTTTCTTGCTTCATTTTATTACCTCCTTGTGCTGAGCTACTTCAGATAGAGCTACTTCTGAGAGAACATTCAAACTTTTGCCTCTATCAGCCTTAACCGGTGCCTTCTTCTTAGTCGGTTTAGGTTTAGTAGCTGGCTTCTTGGTTGTAGGTACATCTTTCTTAGCTTTGGTAGGCTTCTTCTTGGAGGGAGTTTCCTCAGATGAGATGGCTGAATCAGATTTCATTTTAGTTTTCTTTGACTTTGGGTGTTTAGCTCCTGAAGCAATTGCATAATAAGTCTTGTAAGCTACATAATCTAGCATGGCTTGATTCGTCATTGATTTAGGAAGAAGCGCACCATACACTTAAGTGTCTACATGTCTGGAGACGAATCTCATGGTACCCAGTAAGCTGTCATCCCGAGCAGTGCGCATGAACGTTTTGTTTCTCATTGAGATAGACTTATCTTTTTCAAGGAAGTGATGATTGATAATCTTCGTGAATCTAGGATTAAACATCTTGTCTTGTTTCTTAGAATCTTTGTTATCAATCTGGTAAGCCAAGTCCTCCCAGATTAGAGCAACAAAATCAAGGTTCTTCTTATAGTACATTCCCCAAAGTATTTGTACTCTTGAGAGTCGTATCTTATCAAGGCCATATACCTTTACACAAAGACATTTGTTGATGATTGATGCAAAAGTTCTCCATGGTTGATGCAGATGATTAACAATTACATTACCTTCCTCTTCAGATGAGGGTTGAACAAATTCTTAACCCGAAATCCTAGGACATATGTTGAGAATTTCTCCAAACACTTCAACATTCATAGACTACCTTTTGTTGTCGATCTTGAATCGATATGATGCATTGTGTTTGTTGACAGTAGCCCAGAACTGATGCATATAGATGACTGGAACTTCAGCAGTGATAAGGAATGCATGATAGCATGTTGTAAGAGAAAGGGCCTACAATACTACTCGATAAGTAGGTTCCTTTGGTTTCATTCCAAGATTGATCCTTATGTTACACTTGCCAATGACACCTTGGTTCTTTGGAGCAACTAAGGCATTGTCCAATGCACTTTATTGAACTTTGGTAGTCATGGTTCTTGATGTATTTAAAAAGCTTTAAATTTATAATACAAGAATTACCGGTTAATAGACGGAAACACACAGGTAAAATTATAACCCACGTATGTAGTATAATCTTTTTAGGTAAGACCAGGTCATTCCACGGGATTGCCTATTCTTAGAAAAAGTCGATAATATTATGAAAAAGGGATTATCTTATAGACTGTCACAGATCTAAAGATAATAATTAAAATTCAAGATATAAAGGAATGTTTGGTTGGGAAGCAAGAGTGGAGATGGATAAACTTGGATAGATAATTAGTTCATGAATTTAAGTATAATCGATTAAAGAAACGGTTAGTTTACTTAAAAGATCGTCTACTTATTATAATCAGAAATCCTTTCGGATTTACTTTTGATTATAAAAATGCTTTAAGTTTAATTCAAGCTAGGAAATAATAAATATAAACTTTCTTAACCAAGTTCGTTAGACATATGGTTAAGCATTAAACCTTTTTATGCTCGGGTTAATAATCATTTCGTTAGTCAATCCTCACGAGGCTAAAATCTAGTTGTCATAGACAAACAACTTGGAAATCAAGCATATAGCCGGAGTCTTTCGACCTATATCTGGACTAGTATGATGATCAAATAACTATTAAAGAATCCGGGTATAAAAAAATCAAGTTTATATTTAGAAAATTCCAAAATTCAACAGTTCATCCAAGTTTAATCCATATCACCCATATATTCCCCAACCAAACATCTTAATTTACTCCATATTGATAAGAACAACACACAAAACAAGTATGATTGATTCAAAAGTCATGATATAGAAATATAGAAACATGTTCATACCAAAATCAAGTAGCAAATAATGCTCCTGCTTACAAGGTATTACTTTGAACGGAGATTACAACGACTTGCAACTTCAACTATAGTAACAATAACAACTCCTAACACCACCTTCTAAGATCAAATAGCACTTTCCTTCTACTAAAAACCTGGAATGTGATGAAGAACAAGGTTTATTCTTTAACAAATCCTAAGAACAATTCCATAACTAATGATTATAGGTGAAATGATAAGAGAATGATTGAAATGGATGATTTGAGGAGCAAATTTCATCCTCTATTTATAGCTAAATTCTCATCATCAGTTAAAGGAGTTGGGCAAGCCAAGAGTTGTATAATAATGGCACTCATAATGATTTCTGTGTAACTGTCAGGAAAGTGCGTGGCACTTCAGAAATTGTGCGCCGAAGTTAGTGTTTAATTAAATGGCATTTACTTCGTTTTGAAGTACGCCGCACAAAAAGAATTGTGCATCGCACTTTTGCCTCGTTCATTAATTTTTCCTTGGATTCTCTTCTAGATTCTTCTTGTAACGACCGTTAGTGCATTTAACTGGATTTCTTTGCATCATTAGTCCTTTTCGTTACTTTTGGTCCTGAAATGAATATTACACAACAAACAAGCAAACTTTGCAATATTTCATGCGTTAACGTATATATTTAGTTTATTTTCGAGGGATATTTTATGTATATTTGAAGCATTATCAAATCCCTCCATACTTAGCTTATTGCATGCCCTCAAGCAATCAAAGCGAAGAATTTCATTTGGTAAAACAAATTTATGATCACAAGCATAGATAACGCGACAAAGCAACTCACGAATTTTATGGATAAGATTTTTTTTTCACACTCGCTTAATTTGGTAAAATACATAGTAAAGGGAAGTCACTCATACGCGCAGTCATGGAATGTTCAAATTACTACAGGCTTGTATAAAAAACTAAACTTCACCGACATGGCGTAAGCACCAAACATAAACATCAAAAGAGGTAATATTATTTAGTGATAATATTTATTATTTGTAGAAAAAGGTTTATAAGTAAATCATAATCCACCTTATCTATAATTTAACCAACTATTCACTTATTTCATTCTTCTTTTTTTAGAAATATTACTTCACTTGGGGGAAACTTGCTTTCACCCATACTTAAGATAAGCACACTTATTTTGCATATAATAGCAACATTTAAGCTCTTCAATTTGGACAGATAAAATTTCAGATAATTTAATTAAAAATCTTTTCGAGCAAAATTTATTGGTTACTTATATTTATATTTTTATCACCTCTTAATCAGTAAACGTTTTCCTACTGCGATCTAATAAATATTTCAAGCACAAGCTCTAGAATTAACAAATTACCAACACACTCATATATTTTAAATCGATACCAATACTCCAGAAAAGGCGACAAAATTACAAATACACAGCCGTAACAACGGATGAGATATCTGCAATTGCTCACTCCTTAACTCGAGAAAGCTAAAGATAAAATCATCTTAGGTATCAAAAATGGATACATGAATCCTTAATATCTAATCCTCATAATTTTTTTGGGTTGAAATATGCTAGTAATGTTATCAATCCAGATTCAGATTACTTGAATGTGATCAATAAAATATTATTTTCAAAAATTTTCTTTAAAAATCTCTTTAACGTTTCAGAACTTTTCCAATTTATCCCCCCCCATACTTAATATGAGCATTGTCCTTAATGTGAAAATATTATAGAGAAAAGATAAAATGGAAAAGTGAAATAATACGTTTCAATTGTGATCGATATTCTGAATCTTTTCTTCGCGCTAATTCGTCTCGCGCCTTTTCTTCCTTTTCCTGTTACGAATGTAGACATTGCATAGCACACAAAAAGTAATAATATTCCAAATAGACTAAGTCAAGAATAAAAACAATCCCCGGCAGCGGCGCCAAAAAATTTGATGTGTTTCAAAAGCTTTAAATTTATAATACTAGAATTATCGATTAATAGACGGAAACACACAAGTAAAAGTATAACCCAAGTATGTAGTATAATCTTTTTAGATAAGACCAGGTCGTTCCACGGGATTGGGTATTCTCAATAATATTATGAAAAGGGGATTATCTTATAGACTGTCACGGATCTAAAGATAATAATTAAAATTCAAGATATAAAGGAATGTTTGGTTGGGAAGCAAGAGTGGAGATGGATAAACTTTGATAGATAAATAGTTTATGAATTTAAGTATAATCGATTAAAGAAACGGTTAGTTTACTTAAAAGATCGTCTACTTGTTATAATCAGAAATCCTTTTGGCCTTTACTCTTGATTATAAAAATGCTTTAAGTTTAATTCAAGTTAGGAAATAATAAATATATAAACTTTCTTAAGCAAGTTTGTCAGATACATGGTTAAACATTAAACCTTTTTATGCTCGGGTTAATAATCATTTCGTTAGCCAATCCTCACAAGGCTAAAATCTAGTTGTCATAGATAAACAACTTAGAAATCAAGCATATAGTCAGAGTCTTTCGACCTATATTCGGACTAGTATGATGATCAAATGACTATTAAAGAGTCCGGGTATTAAAAACATCAAGCTTAGATTTAGAGAATTCCAAAATTCAACAGTTCATCCAAGTTTAATCCATATCACCCATATATTCCAAAACAAAACATGTTAATTTACTCCATATTGATAAGAACAACACACAAAACAAGTATGATTGATTCAAAAGTCATGATATAGAAATAGAGAAACATGTTCATACCAAAATCAAGTAGCAAATAATGCTCCTGCTTACAAGGTATTACTTTGAACGGAGATTACAACGACTTGCAACTTCAACTATAGTAACAATAACAACTCCTAACACCACCTTCTAAGATCAAATAGCACTTTCCTTCTACTGAAAACCTGGAATGTGATGAAGAACAAGGTTTATTCTTCAACAATTCCTAAGAACAATTCCCTAACTAGTGATTATAGGTGAAATGATAAGAGAATGATTGAAATGGATGATTTGAGGAGCAAATTTCGTCCTCTATTTATAGCTAAATTCTCATCATCAGTTGGAGGAGTTGGGCAAGCCAAGAGTTGTATAATAATGGCACTCATAATGATTTCTGTGTAACTGTCAGGAAAGTGCGCCGCACTTCAGAAATTGTGCGCCGCACTTGGTGTTTAATTAAATGGCATTTACTTCGTTTTGAAGTACGCCGCACAAAAAGAATTATGTGCCGCACTTTTGCCTCGTTCATTAATTCCTCCTTGGATTCTCTTCTAGATTCTTCTTGTAATGATCGTTAGTGCATTTAACTGGATTTCTTTGCATCGTTAGTCCTTTTCGTTACTTTTTGTCCTGAATTGAATATTATACAACAAACAAGCAAACTTTGCAATATTTCACGCGTTAACGTATATATTTAGTGTATTTTTTAGGGATATTTTATATATATTTGGAGCGTTATCAAATCCCCTCATACTTAGCTTATTGCTTGCCCTCAAGCAATCAAAGCGAAAGAATTTTGTTTGGTAAAACAAATTTATGATCACAAGCATAGATAACGCGACAAAGCAACTCACGAATTTTATAAATAAGATTCTTTTTTTTCACACTCGCTCAATTTGGTAAAATACATAGTAAACGAAAGTCACTCATACGCGCAGTCATGAAATGTTCAAATTACCATTGGCTTGTATAAAAAACTAAACTTTACCGACACGGCGTAAGCACCAAGCATAAACATCAAAAGAGGTAATATTATTTAGTGATATTATTTGTTTTATATTTGTCGAAAAAGGTTTATAATAAAATCATAATCCACTTTATCCGTAAATGTAACAACTCCATGTTTTTCTTTTTTTTTTCCGGGAACATAATATTTTATGTAAATCCATCAAATGACTTTTTTAATAGATATACATTTATCGGACTAATGTCCGTACATCAAATGCAATCCATTATGGATTTATACAAATGACTTTATTTGACTCAAAAAGTAAAAAAAACGGAAGTATAAAGTCATTCCTTTATTTCCAACTCGCGGGTTTCAGTCTTTATCTTGAAACCTAATGGGTGACATTGGATGTCACTAAAACTTGTCGGTATTAGACAATCTTCTTCTTGTTTTTCTTTGGTACTAATATCCTTGGTAGGAACATTACATTATGGGTCGGTTAATCTGATCTCGGCATGCCACTGCCCATCACTATCCTCCTTTTTGTTAAAACACCCAGTGTAATCGGGTTACCAATCAACATGCTGTAATGGTATCGGCGACGATCCAAGAAAACTGACTACTTTCTTCCATACACACACCTTTCTGAGCGGGTTCAGGACCGCCTGCAATGCTAGAGATTGATCTTTGGGATCGTTACAGTTTAAGTACTAAGAGGTTTTTGTGTATATCGGTGCTTCAAATTCGTTTCTTTGAATGCATTCTCTCTCATCATCACTCGATAACTGTATTCAGTGTCTTACCTTCTTCTTGCTGCATAAAACGTTTGGTAGCAAATTCCATCAAATGTAGATGTGATCCTTTCTATTGTGTTCAGTATGCTAGCCCAGGTGTACAAAAATCCTCTCCCAACGAGTATGGGCGTATCTCTGTTAATCGGCATATCCAAGATGAGAAATTATGCTATGATGGTAGTTACACATACCTGGCATAAGACATCCTTCAAAAGCCCCATATGCTTTACCTTTGAATGGTTCAACATTGTTATTCCTTTTAACATTCACGTACCTCCTCTTTGCCTCTAGTTCCTTGTAATCACGGCTATGGCAGGACATTTATATCGGAGCCACTGTGGCAATGACATTGAGGTTTGTTGATCTATAGCTTATTAGTCAATCGGGATTAACAAACGCTCTAGGATCCTTTTCCTTTTTATTAATGCCTCTCCTTTGATCTTGGTTAAGACCTCTTTCTTCCTCTTTCTTTCCATCCATCTAATTTCTTCTTATCTATGCAAATCTAATGAAAGTTTTCTTTTATACTTATTTGTCACTAATAGGCCATAGTTTTGATCACTGTCTTTTCCTCTTCCAGTAGGAGAATATCTTTTTGCAAATTTGTTAGCTAGTGCCTCTCTTTCAGCTCTCTTCATGAGTTAAATGTTTTCCATTAGACTAACGAAGGTCCAAGATCAGAATAGATCAATTGGTATTTCTCTAGTTGCTTTCTCTTGTTTCTACTATTCTTCCCTATTTTTCACACGAATGGAGAAACTTTAACTCCTTCAATTTTTGGAACAACTCAAAGTCAAGATCATCTAACAAGAGATCCTAGTCATCATCAGTCTTTTCCGTTTCTCCAGAACTATCCAAGAATGGATCAAGTTCATGATATATAGTAATGATTCTCTTCCCAAAATCAATAATGCCTTGGTTAGAGCAATGAACGTATTCTTTCCTAGACCCCTGGTTCGATATTGTCCTCCTCTGGGTTGATTATAAACTTTATAAAGTAAATCTCTCCTCTTAATGCTACGATCAACTCTTTCTTAACCACTTTGCGTCCATTTCTAACTTCATGATCCAAGCACAATTTCAAAGCAAATTCATTCGAAATCATGTTTTCTTCCGTTCCTAGATTTATCTCACCGTCATATGCTTCTAATCCATTGACGAAACATGGTTCAACATATCCGTCGCTAATATCCTCCGTATCCATTTTATGAAAGATTAGTGCCTTTATTTCTCGTTTTTACCTTCCAACTATTTTGCTGTATTATATTAGGAGATTCCATTTCATGTCCTTCAGCTTTTTCACTTGATATTTCAATGACATTTTCTCCTAGGCAAGTCTTTCCAACATTGATTTGATGATACACTTTTATCGAACAACAAAAACAATTGATAACACCATTAGTGGGTTAGTTAAAACATGTAATAACACTTTTTTACACTTACATAATATTAATAAATAGATGGTAGTTAATAAACGGAGCAATTTATCTACAAAAATTAAGATATAAGCATTTTTTGATTGTCCAGGCAGCAAAGTGCGTCGCACTTTAAAGAAAGTGCGGCGTACTTCCTGAGATTTTTCAAAATTTTTAAATATTTCCAGAAAAACCGGCGTACTTAGAAGTAAGTACGCCGTACTTTTATAATTTTCAGTTATAAAATTTTTAAAACGTTTTATTTTTATAACTTTATAATTAATTTTTATTAAAAGTGCCAATTATCAGGTTATTAAATATTTGTATAATCATATAACAATTATTAAGGTCATAATTTTTTGTTAAATATTCATTTTCATTTTTCAAACAAGCATAATATAATAAGCAAAAATCTTCATAGCAGACGAAGATAAATATTAAGCTTCCAGAACTTTAGTCATATAAACTATACGGTAGTCTTTTTTGATTTTTTTTCATTTTAATGTACGAAATTTGTAAATACAAGATATCAACAATTGTAAATACGAGGAACAGATTCCACATCTTCAAAGAGTTGAATTTACAGTTTAAAAAGGGTTTTGGTTTTGATCTTGATCTTTTGATTCTTAATTCAGATGATGATTTTGAAAAAGTGCAGAAAAACCGGCGTACTTGGTGTAAGTACGTCGTACTTTCTAAAAAATGCAAGAAATGTAGCTACAAAAAGATTGTGCGGCGCAATTTCTAAAGAAAGAAAAACAAATTTTTGGGTCAAACTTGCCAGAAAATGTCTGTCGGCGATTTTGAAAATTTAGGTTTTGTATAAAACAGAAATGAACTTATCTATTAGAATGATTTCATTCCCCAGTGTGCAAGGCGCCAAAAACTTTGATGTGTTTCAAAAAAGACTTTAAATTTATAATCTAAAATAAAAAATTTTTTTTAGCCGATTTATATCGATAATACACAACGGTAAAAAGTATAACCCACTTATATAGTATAATCTTTTTAGGTAAGATCAGGTCATTCCACGAGATTGGTAATTCTAAGTAAGGTCGGGACGTTTTACGAAAAGTTATCTTATAGACTGTCACGATCTAAAGATAAGGGGGGTATTTTAAGATATAAAAACAATGTTTATTTGGGAGACAAAAGTAAATAAGAACAAACTTGGGAAGATAAAGAGTTCATGAATTTAAGCATAATCGATTGAAGAAACGGGTAGTTTACTTAAAAGATTGTCTATTTCTCATAATAAAAAATCCTTTCGGCCTTTACTTTCAATTATAAAAAATGCTTTAAGTTTGATTTGAGTTTTGGAAATAATAAATATAAACTTGCTCAACCAAGTTCGTTAGACATGAGGTTGAGCATTAAACCTTCTTATTCTTGGGTTAATGATCATTTAAATAGCCAATCCTCACAAGGCTAAGATCGAGTTGTTCATAGACAAACAACTAGAAACCAAGCACAAAGTCAGAGTCTTTCGACCTATATCCGAACTAAAGTGGTGCTTCAAAATGCATGATTAAAGACGTTACTCCCATTGTTGCTTCTGTAAGTGGAGAATGAGCTTTCAGTTGACGTCATATGTTAGGGAGCATTCTCTTATCCTTGATCCATTTCACTCGGGTTCCAAGTCGACTCAAGGCATATCTATTTATATAGTACAATGACTCAAACATTTGGTCCCCAATATCTAATGGGTCCAAAATTGTTAGTGCCAAACATCCCTTGCATTTGATGCAATTGGTTGGGATGTGGGATTGGAAGACACATTTTCCATGGCATGTAACTTTGACGTGGAAAGTTATTCCAAGTTACGAGAGGGAAAGCCATGAGGTCGGTTTGTATCGACCAACAGTCTTTTTGGTTGCGGTGTTTTATGGTACGAGAATAAATTATATTGACATCTTCAAGAGGTGGAGTTTTTGATCTAAAATATTGGGTTTCGATAAATCAACTTGGGCTTTGAAAATGGCTATAGACTGTTTAACTTCATTTGTATACTTAGCAACGGGAAATTTTGTCTTGTTTACAATTTTGATGTGTTTTGGTCTAGGACCCAAAATAGATTTATTATCATTGAGACTATATTCTTAGCCTTATGACTAACATGAGCTTGCTTTCCAATTTTGCAAGCATCACAGAAGTTCTGTTCAGACTTAAGCTTAGGTAAGTTTCTAACTAATTCCTTAGATGCTAACGATTGAATGAGACACATATTTGCGTGACCTAATCTCCTATGCCACAACGTGGAACTTTCATCAATTGTTGCTAGACAAATTTTGTCTTTAGGCTTATTTCCTAATTTCATCACATATAAGCCTTTCTTCCTAATACCTCTACCTATGACCTTACCATCCTTAGTGATTTCACTATCATGTTCAGAGAAAGTTGCTCTACACTTATTATCACAAATTTGTCCTATACTTAACAAGTTAAATCTTATGTTATCTACATGCTCTACATTATCTATTTTGAGAGAGTCATTTGAAATCGTACCTTTGCCAATGATGTTACCGTGAAGATTGCTACCAAAAATAACATTACCTCCGTTGTATGCTTTGCAGCTTGAGAAGAGCTTTCAGTTACCCGTCATGTGTTTGGAGCATCCGCTATCCTGTATCCACTCATCGGGTTCTAAGTCGACTCCATGACATATCTCACTTGATGCTTGAGCTACTAGACACGTTTCGTTATTGACTTTCTCATTATCTTCTTCACCGCTATCACTCCAAGAACCTCCGAAAAATGCTCTTTGGTTCTTGTCTTTTGGTGGTTTTGGACATTCTCCAATAAGATGATCCGGGTCGCCGCATCTAAAGCATTTTATATCACTTTTACCGTTCTTGTCATCACGATTTTTTTGGAATGTCTTTTTGTCGTTCCGAGGTTGTCTTACGAATCTACCTCTTCTCTTAAATAATTTCTTGAAGTCTCTTACTGACATGGCGTATTCTTCGTCTTCACTTTCGGAAGTCGAACACTCTTCATCACTAGATTCTTTCTTAGCCTTTAAAGCAAGAGATTTCCTTTCAACTTTTGCTTTGACTATTTCAGAATCTTTCTTGATGATCATTTCGTGAACTTTGAGGTTTCCGATAAGTTCATCAAGAGATAGCGATGTTAAGTCTTTTGACTCTTCAATTGCCGTTCTTTTCGACTCTTCAATTTGCCGTGGACCTTTGCTCTCCATTAAGGTGTAAGCCCACAGAAAATTCCTAACCTAGTTCTTGCTAGAAAAACCTTTACAAGAGCTTTTAGACAAGTAAATAATAGTATTAATAAATCTAGCAAAAGCACTATCTATATATTCGTCTTTGTAAATGACGAATTTATTCCATATTGTTTGAACCAAAATGGAAGACTTATTATCTTTGACTTGACTATTACCTTGGTGGGTGATTAATAATGTTTTCCGAATTTCTTTTGCCGTATTACACATGAAAATTCTTTCATATTCTTTTCTAGGCAAAGCATTATAAATAACCATTTTAGCTTCATTATTTTTCGCGAGTCTCTTTTTAAGATCATCGCTTTGTTTTTCAAAAGGGATAACCTCATCTAATTTGGTTTCCAGATTTTGTTGAATGGGTTGAAAATCATCGTTGGTAATAACATGCCAGATATCTAGATCTTTTGATTTAACATATATCTCGAATCTATTTTTCCAATAAATAAAACTATCACTTTCAAAGAGTGGTGGTCTTTGCATAGATTGCCCTTCTAAATATTTGTCAGAATCCGTAGATCGATGCAAGCTTTAAAATACAGTATATTTTAAAAAATCTTGAGTAACCTGGCTCTGATACCAATTGTGGAAACTAGAAGGGGGGTTGAATAGTTTACAGGTTGGTTTTCATTTTAAAACTTTGCTTTCAAAATACTTAGATTCGAGTAGTATGTTTAACCAACCAACAATATGAATCAACCAAATAAATATCTAAACTAATAGTAAATAACAATCACAACAATATAAAGAGATGAGAGAAGGAACAATCAAACCAAGACACCAAGATTTATAGTGGTTCGGCTACGAAGCTCTTCTTCGCCCTACTCCACTCCCTGAGTATCCTACTCGAGATTTCACTATGTCAACAAGCTCCCTTCAAGTGGAGAAAACCGTTACCCCGCAAGAACGTGCGCTTAACTGCATTTTTTGACACAAAGGAAAGGATAGATGAAGATTAACTAAGTCGAGTCCTAATCTTAGCTAGAACCAATCTACCACTTCACAATCAATACACGATCACTAGATCTACACTATCGGATTTACACAATATCTAAATCATACAAATACACAAGATAATTATAATAGAGATTTGATACTTAGAAGAAAGGAGGAGAGATCACTAATCAACACTTTGTTTCTTGGCGAATACGAGTGTTCTTCTCTTGCACTTGAATGAGAGGGAAGAGATGAGAAGAAGAGATTAGATCACTTGAAACAAGATCAAGAGATGTTAGTGATCAAGATATTTAGTGAGAGAAAGAAGGTTTTTAGAGAGAGAAAGAAGTGTAAGAAAATTCGTCCAAAGAGGTCTGATTTTCTACAAGGAATGGAGCAGTATTTATAGGCAAGAAAATCCAACAGTCACTCGCGGCGGTCCCAGATATATAAGGGGGCCGCCAGGTAGACCACACTCCTTTTTTTGTCCTTTTGTGGGGAAGGTTATATCTAGTATAGAAGCTTCCGTTTTGGGGGGAAAATGTGAATTTCAAATTTTAAGTTTTTTAATAAAACTTTTCTTTTAATTAGAAAATATTTTGTATAATTAATTTTGTGAAATTCTTTTGTAAAAATGTAATGGATACGAGAAAAATATTTTCTTGATCACTAATCATGTTTAATGATTTGTTTGTTCATACCTTAAGTGATTACGAATCTTAGAAATGAAATTTTACGATTAATAATTTATAAACGTTTAATTTTATCGTAAACATTTTTACATTTTGTTATTATCAAAACGTTGAGAGGTCGAAAAATATAAATAACGTTTTTAGACATTATTTGTATTAACAATTGATGATGACAAAATATAAACTTATTTTGTATAAAATTAAAAGTTACAAATATTAAAGTGTTTTGTTCCATTTCTCCCC
>BQNB010127961.1:0-19355 GCA_026074375.1 Tanacetum coccineum | reverse complement strand
TTCTATGATCCTAAAAGTTACCAATGAGGTAATGAAAACAATACATTATGTCAACACAAATAAGTTGTAGTTAGGTAGTTAATTATCAAGAAAAATTATAAAAAAAAGAAAAAAAAATCTTTAAAAATGGGATATCATGTGTTTTATAACTTGTGATCTCTTATTTCTCTCAAACAAAAATCTTTGCTACTTTTCAAAGGTTTAGTTTGGGGAAATTTCGAGGTATTTGGTTATAAGGCATGTGATATTGCGTGAGGACACACAATCGTTTAGTTTGGGGAATTTTGATAAGTGTAGAATACACATATCCATTTATGCTTAAAATAACCCGAAAAAACCCAAAACAGACCAAAAATGGCAAAAATATGCTTGTATTTGTGTTTTGTGTGTGCAGGTACGGATATATCAAAAATCACATGAAAACCGTCAAAAACAAGCAAGCACGGACACGAGAATCAGAAGAGTACAAAGCAAAGCCAGGAAAGTCAAGCCTCAGTCAAATCCAGTCAAACTATGGTCAATAAAAGTCAGCAAAGCCCAAAAATATACCATTTTCACCCTCCAAGTTTCACTAAAGTCCAAAAATAGCCCCTCATCCCTTATTGGGCCCAGGAATCCTTATTGGGCCTGAAATACCCCAAATGGGCCTTGCCCGGATTCATAAGCCCAATACTTAACCTGGTGTCCTTTAATAATCCACAAGGACTGATCTTGCATTTTTTCTTATGTTAATTTTTGAAAGTTATTTATAACTAGAAAAGGGAAAAGAAAAGAGAAGGGCTAGAATTGCATTTTCCTCAATCTATAACCGATTTAACTGTCAAAGAAAGGGCGCGAATCCCATTTACTATTCACTCTTCGTCTCTAACATTAACCCAGGGTAAATCAAGGGGGTTTTCCAAATTAAAGGGTGCTTAGGTCAATTCAAGTGATCGTTTACAAGATGGCAGGGAGAGATTAGTCAAATCAAGGCTCTAAGTATCCCTCTATCAAGCTCATGCCACGTAGCAATGGAGAAAGCACAATGGAATGTGGGTTTTTGTGCTAAAACACTCACAAAAGAAGCACAATGACATCCAAAAGAGAATGACACGCTGGCAATCTTCAGGTGTCCACACAATGATCAAACGGCCACAATTGAAGCCCCAATGATTAGAAGAAATGATTGGCTAGGATTGAAAGATTGGAGAGCAAGGCAAGAGGCTAGAAGGATCCAAGGCAGGCTATAAATAGCACTCACTCTTCACACACACACATCTAGTTTTTTTTTACAAGTAGCTTTTAATTTAGATGTAGCTTAAATTTTAAATTCTTAGCTTAATGATGTTTTAATCTTGTAATTTTCCTTTAAAAGTATTGTAAGCAAGTTTTTAATGAAATTCAGTTTTACTTAATCTCTCCAAATTTCTTTTTCATAAGCTCTCTTAATAAGCCAAATTGTCTTAATAAGCTAATAAGCTCATTTTAAGCTCTTTCAGTCTATAAGCTGAAATAGAGCTTATTTTAATTCAGAATTACTCTTACCTAAACCTTAAAACAGTTAACTTACATTGATCATGGAATTCATTGGAATTGAGCTTATGGAAGGGGGATCTAAAATGGAAGGATCCCTAAGGACTTATACCCTAGCTTATTAATAAGCTAGGGAGCTTGTAGCTGCTCTTAATTGAGACCTTTTGTTTAGCTAAAGGTTCAAGTAAGTTTCTCTTTACCTTCTTCTCTAATTTTAGTATAAATTACTTGGTTTTAGCTTTTATGTTTATTTTTGCTTATTTGCTTATTCTCTTTGCTTATTAGAACTTATTTTAGTTTAATTTAGCTTAATAACCTAAGATGTTCATCTGTTTTTGCTATTGATAATTTAGATCTTTGTTTTTCATAAATTTGTCTTAAAACCTCTAAAAAAACCAAAAATATTTAGCATCAATAGTAGATCTTGGATTATTGCTTATCTAGTTGATTAATCATGATTGTTAAGTTAGTTTTAAGCTATTTGATATCTGGTTATTAAGTTTGATGCATTAGATTAGTAATCCAAAAGCTTAATTTGAATCTGTCACTTTTTAAGGGGTGTTTGGTTTATGCAAATTTGACCTCAAAAAGTCAAAGTTAATTGGTAATTTTGCTTTGGTCAGCTTAGAGTTCATAATTGATTAAGTTTTATGGAGATTTGAATCATTGACTTGTATTTTTAAGCATTTTGTGGCTTATTATCTTTGTTCCTGCACCAGGGTAAATTTTCTATAAATTTCACTTGTGCAAATTTTGATCTAAGCCCTCAAAGGCTTAGATCTTGCTTGCAACTTGTTTATACACTCAATTTGAGTGTGTTTAAGTGCAGGTTTTCCTTTAGGAAACCTGCACTATTAGAGTTGCACTTGTGCAAAAAGCAACAGTACTAACTTAAAGTTAGTACTGTCACCTTTAACTTAGCTTTTTAGTTAAGTAAAAGTAGTATTTAGGATTTTAAATTCAAGTAAGATTAAGTTTAGGTAAAGCTTAATATAGATTAAGACTAAAATTTCATTTTCTAGCTTATTTACTTAGTCAAATTTAGCTGTCAAAAGTCTTTCAAAAACCTCAAAAGCCAAAAACAGTTAGAAATAGAATTTAGTTTTTAAGTTTTAGATTTTAGCTTAAAGTAGTAGGTTTTATTGCTTAAATTAGTTGCTCTTAAGTTGTTTGTCAGGTTTACAAAGGCTTATTTGCTGTCTTTACTTTTAGAGCATTTTAGCTTATTTTGGTTTTAAGCTTATTTTCTAGATTTCTAAGTTTGCTTGTTTCCTCATCATTTTCAGTAGCTTAAAAGTATTTTAAGCTCTATTTTCTTTTCATTTTTAGATTAAGCACATCTTAAGCTTTTTAGAACACTTTTCCTTTTTAGATTTGAGCTTAGTTTGAGCTTATTATAGTTATTTAAGTAAGAATAAGCCCAAACACCTAGTTTCTGTAACAGCTTTTAGATAAGCTGTTTTAGGGCTTATTAGTCAGTTTTAGCTTATGTTCCTTTTGTTAAAATAGCTTATTTTCAAGTCCTCTTTAAGTCCTAATAGTTAGTTTTTCATAAAAGTCAAAAAAATAAAAAAGAGCAAAAAGGGGTTGCTACCACACTCGAACCCACGACCTCTCAGTTATAACACACACGACTTAACCAGTTTGCTACATTAGCTCATCCATTCACATAACACACAATCAAATACTAGTACACGTTTTCATCCTCCTTTTTATAAAAAAGCCGTAGCTTATTAAGCTCATTTGAGAGCTTTTTAGTTTAGCAAATTAGATTTTCTTATTTTTCTTATAATCCTGCTAGTGTTTAGGACTTTTCCTGAATTTTTCAGATTTTTATAGCTTTTATTTTATTTTTAATCATTTTTCGAAGGTTAAAATTTTATAAAATACATAAAAAATATAAAAAAGTTTCAGAAAAATACAAAAAAATAATTTTTAGTTTTATAAAAAATAGCTTAAGGTTTACATCCAGAAAAATCATTTTTATACTTTTTAGATCTTAAATTTCATTTTTGAGCTTTTATTTTAAATTTTAAAAATAGGATTTTAAAAATAAAAATAGTTAAAAATAGTTTTCTTTGCTTTTATAATATTTTAGACTTTTCTAAGCTTAAAAATCATTTTTCCAAATTTTTATCACTTATTTTGCTATTTTTTAAGATTTAATTAGATTAAATTAGTTTTTAATTCATAATAAATTCAAAAATAATCAAAAAAATGTTTTTCTTTTTCCTAAAATTTTCTTTTGTCCTATCTTAGGTTTAGAAATTTAGTTTATATTTTTAGGAATAAAATTTAGTAGGCTTGCTTATTAGTCGCGTTTTATTATTTTACCGTATTTGTTTAATTGTTTAAATTGCCTTTTAATTTTCCAATTTAATTGTTGCTTTTTATTTAGTAGTCATAGCTTACCAAATCAAATATCTTTGCTTTATTCAAATCAGAATCCAAACTTAAACGAGGTTTCCATTTTACTAGTCGTTGGGGAAACGACCCAGGTGATCATACTTACCCGGTTAAATATACCTATTATATATTATATTTTATATATATTTTTGAGAGTGAATTTTATCAAGGGTAACTTGGTAACTTTCTTAATTACTCTCTTAAGGTTATATTTTTATAGTATATTTTATTGTGTATAAAACTGCACATCACCTATAAAGATTAGTAACCCTCTCTGAAAGAGTTCTTATGCCTTTTAAGTATATTAAGTGATAAGTGCGGTGACCGGTTAGTTCCTATACTAGGGGTTGAAGTCATAGATTCTCCCTAGTACCCGTTGGATCCCATATTGACTAGATAATCTAATAATAGGGCAAGCCAGGTCCATACCACCCGTACTACCAAAACCCAGGGTTACACAATATTCAAGGAATATCTAATGAAACCATAATCTAACAGGAAACAAACATCATAAGAACAGTAATTACAAAAAAAGGCCAGCACTTTAAGTGCTTAGTCGTTCATGGTAACGGAAACACAACAAGAAATAGAAGTAATCATAGATTGAAAGCTTATAATTTTTACAGGATTCATATTTAAACGATTAAATACAAAAAGTAAGTAAAGTATGATCTCCCTTAGACTCCAGGTGGAATTCTTCAAAGGTTGGAAGCCTTTGTCGCCTCTCCAATTGGCTATGGAGGAAGTGATGTGGGAATAGCTTGAACAAGGCCTCTATTTATAGGTATCGAACATGTTATGGCGTAACTTATAAATGTGTTACGCCGTAACCTTCTTACACGTCATTCCATATTTAAGCAGTTGTTACGGCGTAACCAGATATGGTGTTACGCCATAACCTTCAAATAATGTCTATAAGTACGTGATATTCCTTCAATATTTGTAGATCTTCATGGTTACGGCGTAACCATAAGGGGTGTTGCGCCGTAACCCTATCTTGGGTAAGATTCCCTTCCAAATTCTTGTTTACGGCATAACTGGATATGGTGTTACGCCGTAACCTTGTCCTTGATCTTCGTACTTGCTTAATTTATGTTACGGTGTAACCATTTTTGGGGTTACGCCGTAACATTCTTCAGAAAATTATACTTTGAGTCCTTTTTCCCTTGTTTCTTGTCACTTTCCTGCATTTCACCTGAAAACTACAAAATGATAGAAAATATCTCATTTTTAAGTGTTAGTGAAACATTTGCAGGTAATATATGGGGTATTTTGCCACCAAAAAGTATTAAATATTTGATGTTATCAAGTAGAAAGACTATTAGAAGTGAAACGACTATTAGAAATGAGAAGAGAATTGAAAGTGAGAAGAACCATTTAGAAGAGAAGAGGCCAATAGAATTGAGAAAAGACTTATGCGAGATGTGAGAACCAAGATTTGTATGTAAGGGGATTTAATGTAATGTGATAGATTGTAAGTGTATCGATTATAAGGAATGTGTTTGATAATGAGACGCATTTCATTATGAGATTTACTTGACCCTTGACAACATAAGCAACAATGCTTATAAGTGTTGGGATATGAGGATGACCCATTGATCTATGGAGAGATATTAGGCATAGGTTTGGGTGTAGGGTAGATGCCAGCTCGTAGCAGAAGAGAGGAAGTGTTTGGTTATGGATTTAGAAAATAATGAATGGTATTACAAGCCTGCCACTAGCAGACCCAAATATATCTGGGGCCGACAAAAAAGTTCTGGGGGCCGCCGGACCGCCAACAGGAGAGAGCTTGGTTTTTGACGAATTTTGTAAAGGGAATGACACTTTAATTTGCAATTTTCCAATTAAAAATGCTTAAAATACTTCGGATGAAGTAATTAAGTTGTCACGACACGGACTGGAACACGGACTAGAATCAAAACTAGAAGAAAAGAAGAGAACAATTTATAGAATGTGTTCCATCATTCCTAAATCTAGACGAAGATAATTTAATGATTCGCGCTTGAGGGGTAAAGAAAGAATGTCGATGATGCTATCTTCGGACGAAACCTTTTCGATAAAGATGTTTCTTTTTAGACATTGTCCCAAAGGAAATGGTGACGTATATTCAGTGTGTTTCTTCCGCGAAAGAAATAATTAAATAAAGAAGAAAACAAACGAAGATAGAGACGATGAGCTCGAAAATGTCAAGATGGATAGTGGTTAGCGTACGATAAACTACACTCACAAAGTTATGTAGCGGAAATAGTGGAGGAAAGAGATTAGCCATCTCTATGGTTGTAGAGGCGTGATTGAGTGAGAATGAAAAGGAGTGATCGAAAGACAAAGAATGTTTTCTTTGAAGAGAAAGAATGTTTTTGTTGAAGAGAAAAAGTGTTTTTGTCGAAGAGAAAGAATATTTTCGTCGAGGGACAAAGAATATTTTCTTCGAAGAGAAAAAATGTTTTGTCAAAGAGAAATAGTGTTTTCGTCAAAGAGAAAAGGAGAGCGTTTTAACTTATATTGTTAAAAAGCTTGAATAGGGATTTTCGAATATGACCTTTAAGGATTGCAATCGCAAGTTAAAGATACTTGAATATTTTGGATGAAATATTTAAGTTGTCAAACCTACTTGGAAGGGTATTAGATTCGTATCTAACATTTCTGTGACAAAGAGTGGATTATTTGGAAGAAAGGGAGATGTTGATTAAAAGAATGTGTGAATGAAGACTCTAGGAGATTTAATACCATTTTATGACTCTTTTGAAAAATTAGATTAGTGACACGGATGCGAAGAAAAATATTCTAGTGTGAGAAAATATATACCTAGATGCACAAGACATATAGATATAAGCATGCAAGTTTATCTAAGCATGCATCAACATAATTATCAACAAGATTAATGTGTACGACTATATGACATTTAAACGTTAATTGTCATACATTAACTAACATAGTGTAGGTACATAATTAACACGTAAGTCATGTAAAATGACGAATACCAAACATGTTAATTTTAAATGCAATCATCATGTAAAACATTTTAGCATTTAGGAGCATTTGTCATTTAGATAAACTAAGAGTTATTTTATCTAAATTTTCTTGAAAAAATGCCTTTATAATAGACATGCATTTAATAGCTGAGCAAATAAACATTGAGCATCAAGATAATCATGAAAGCATATAATTGCATTACATAGAAGCAAGTTATCATCTTGAAACTTCAAAGCACATATGTGAGGTGCATGTTGTCTAGATTGACTAAGGAGAAACCTAATTTCTATTTGCTTAGTGTGCACTCATAATGAGATACAAAGTCCATCAATGTAGACTATCATTAGGCATATTTAGAAAGAGCAATTTAATCAAATTAGAGAATGAATATGATACTATCACTAGTGGTGCTCAATTTAGGCTAAACACGACCATTTTTACATGTTATACCATGAACCCAACTTCACTCTTGGAAGCAATTCAACCATTAGGTCAAATTGAATTTCTAATGCAATAGATTCTCTAGTA
The DNA here is from genome assembly GCA_026074375.1 of Tanacetum coccineum. NCBI lineage: Eukaryota > Viridiplantae > Streptophyta > Magnoliopsida > Asterales > Asteraceae > Tanacetum > Tanacetum coccineum. The sequence continues at coordinate 11,936 of BQNB010127961.1, read as the reverse complement.
GTCTTTCTCATGTTAGACAAAATAGAATTCCTATATTTGCCTAATGAAGTGTAGCAAAGATAAAATTTGTATTGTCTTTTCATACAGATCCTAATATGACTCAACTAACATGCTTTAATTTTGGTTCACATAATCCTAATAAGATGCGTAAATTTCTAAAGTTTGAATGAGAGAGCAAGCAAGTTGTTGTAGGTATAAGAAAGAATGAGTCATCTAGGATCTAAGAGTATGCTTAAGAGTGACAATGTGTAATGCTCTATAATGAGTGTTCAAAGAATGTACCTTTGCATATCTTTTATGAAAGAAATCCAATTAAGGTTATTTACCTTAATAGATCTTGTGAATATTTCTTTGTAAAGATAATGATGATTAACTAAAGTTTAGTTACATATATTTTGGATTTTTAAACAAGAGATTTACAAGAGGAAGATGTTTAAATCTAATGCCATAGGCCGAATCTACCTAAACGAAGATGTATAAGTTATAAGGGTTCTCGGTTTGAGTTTTCATAAATGACATCCTAATCTTACTTATCAAGTTGGAGTACTTATAAGTTTCCCGATGGAGTATGTTAGGTTTAGCATGTATAATTTGAACATAGCTAAAAACATAAACATTTAAACACTTTAGACTTAATGAAATATCTTCATTGCAAGTGTGAGTTGCAATTCAATGACTAATCTTGTTGTCTTGCAATCGACTTTGTGAAATCATGTAATAACCAAGGATGGTTAAACATGTAGACTCAGAAAAATATCTATGGTCATTTTATTGATATTTCTGTGATCTAGATAAATCCTAATCTCGATTTCATCTTCATATTCCAAATTTGAAATTAGATTGAATAGCAAGGTTGATTATCGTTTGAATAATAATCTTCTTCATATTCGAAATCCTCTTACGATCATTTATTGAAAGAAAGCATGATAATGGTTTGTGGAATATGTTCAATTATTACTAGTTTTAATCTTTGATGGTTAAAGGGTTCACATTTAGTAAAAAAGATATATTATACTCATTTTGGTAAAATAAGAAAGACTTTTGATGAGAAGAGAATTTGAGTTTTTGTAATGCTTTTGAATTGCTTGAGCAAAGTTACATATGATGTGCATTTGCTCATGTTTGGCTTTTCGGAGATGATGACTTTACCAATTTTATTGCAAGGTAAATTACTTGAATATTTTAGATAACATTCAAGTCGTCAATCATATTTCATTGTGTATTTTATGCATATATTCGCCAAATATTTGGAACACAACTATTGGACAAGTAGATTTAATATGACATCATTTACACAAGTGTGAGTTATGATCCGATGCATAGTCTTATCGTCTTTGAAAAAGGATGTCTTAATTTTCATATCAATCGAGTGTGATTGAGTATGTAGGTTTAAGATAATATCTCTTGTTACATTTTGATATAATATTAAAGCTAGACAAATAAGAATCCGATTTCTTGTTCATACTCGAAAACTTGTCAATTAGATTCGATAATAATATCAATCATAATTTGAATAATGAATCGATATATATTCAAAATCTTTCTTAACCCTCACGAACACTCTTTTTAAATGAAAACAAATAAATATTTTCATAGTGTGTTCCATTAATCATAAGACTAGTTGTACGTGTGAGGTTGATGAATTATGACAAGCTAATTTCTTACATTAAGATTGTCATATATTTTGCTTGTGCGAAAAACTATTTGTTGTTATGTATAGTATGCATAGTTTTTGATATTTTATGAGTATATAAATGATTTTCCTAACCATTTTTATACAACACACATCTTTTGCAAAATATTATATGTTTATAAAAAGAATATAATTATATATGTGTGTTAGAATAATGCAAGCACGAGCAAAGTTTAAAAATACATTTTCTTTTACTTAAATAATAATCTATTAATATAATATTTTCTTTTGTTTGACAATCCCAAGGTCAAACAAGGCAGGATGATGAGAAGATTTAGACATCTTGTTGGAAGAGAGTTAACTTGTTGGATATATTTTGGTGACGGGTTTTAACGTGTGATATTAAGACAGTATTTTCCAAGATACTTAACACACTATTGAACTTTAATTCCTAAGTAGGTTACTATACTCAAAATGATTTACAAGATGTTTATGTAACATTTGTAAATATAACTATCTATACCTATATGCAATGCATAAACACTTTCACAACTTAACTCAAGAGATCTAGCGTGATTCCTATTAGGCATAATCTCGAAAACTAGTAACATACAAATAGCATACATAACACACATGTTTAGATATATATAAGTAGCTTAATTACAAATAGTAATGATAACTTAATAATATCTAATCGCAATATTTAGACCTAAGAAAACACACATAGTCATTTAGCATAACACATAAAGATATTCGTCATCGTTTTGTGTATTGGATGCACCGATGTATACTTAGCTTGATTTTATTTAAAAATAAAATAGTGTCCTCCCCATTTAAAATATTAATCAAGATCAATATTTTGAAAGGGTAAATACATCGTTTTTCAAAGATATAACGACTAGAAATGCCCGACTCGAAGGAAAAGGTAAAATACATGTTTTACGTTAAACCAAAACATAACGTTTTGACCACTATCTAGTATTTAGCATTTCTGACTTATTTAAGTGTTAAGTATAGTCTTGGAAGTATTTTAAAATGAAGGTAGACTCAATTATTTTTAAAATGGCGGTTGACACGACTTCTACGGACTTACAGTTGATTTTATATGATTTGTCGAAGTTTGCCAAATTCTGACAAAACAGACAAACGGCCCCCAGAAAGGTGACGGCCCCCAGATATATTTAGGGGCCACCCTAACATTTAGGGGACCGCTACGAGTGACCCAAAAACACAATTTTTGTATAAAATCACTTGGTGACTTAATAGAAGGACGCAGGACTTTAAGAAGTTGTTCTCGCACATAAATTTCATGTTTTAGACATCATTTCTACACTCAGGACTTAGAAAGACATATATTGACCCTTCTAAGCTTTTTGAAAAGATTTTCATTCAAGCTAGTATACGAAGTATATTTAATAGTAAAACTAGTACGAATCAAGCAACAACACACTTTTCATATTTAATCCCCCTTCATGGGTAATTTGATACATGGATCGTACTCTATTTTAAAAACCATTTGTTTTGAAAACTAGAGCGACGTGGCTCCTAATACCAGTTGTGGAATACGTAGAGGGGGTGAATACGTTTCTAACTAAAACTTTAAATCTTTTGTATCAAATCACCAATCAAGTTTGATGCAATATGAGAAGTGTCGATAATAGATTTACAATAACTAGCGCATATTCTACCAATATATCCACACTCAGGACCTCCTCCAGAAGAGGTGTTTCAGACTAGATCTTTTAATCACCAATCAAGTTTAATGCAATATGATAAGTGTCAATAATATATTTACAATAACTAGTGCATATTCTACCAATATATCCACACCCACAATGTTTACTACAAAGAGCTACACAACCATGGCTAACACAACATACACAATAATTCACACAATCATAACCACAATGCAAGTGTAAAAGTAAAACGATAAATGTAAAGACATAAGTAAAGATAAAAGTAAAAGAAAATGCAAACCAAACACAGTGATTTTTAGTGGTTCGATCACGAAGCTCCTCTTCACCCTACTCTATTCCCCGAGTATCCAGCTCGAGAGTTACGTCACTAATCAACAAGCTCCCTTTCGACGAAGAAAACCTTATAATGTTGCTTACATTATTTTCTGACACTAAGCTAGATGTCGAGTCCTTCTTCAGGTACAACCAAACCCGTATGTTTTGTGGCCCAACATAACAAACCTTGTATTTTATGGCCTAAACACATAAACCGCGTCGCTTATAATATTTTTTGACACTAAGCTAAATGTTGAGTCCTAATCTAAGCTAGAACCAATATACCACTTCACCAATGTATTTTGAGGCCTAAAATACTAACCAACACACAATCAACCCTTCCGAATATACACACCATTCGGATCTACACACTAATAAAGATTAGAAGACATGGACTCGATCTATATGTAAAAAATGTTACAAATGGACTAACTAGACTACATAACTTCGTATCTTAATGATGATGAAAGTTCTTCTCTTGCACTTGAGGGAAGAAGTAAAGGATAGAAGATTAGATCACATTTAAACAAGATTAAACAAGTTAAATGATCTAAGAATTTAGAGAGATTTAGTGAGATCTAGAGAGAGAAAGAACTGAAAGAAATCTATGCAAAAGGTTTTAAAAATAGTTAGAAGTGACCCACTATTTATGGGAGTGGAAAAACTGTCTGTCAGACAACGGCGGCCCCCAGATATATTAGGGGGCCGCCGCCATATTTAAGGGACCACCTTGACAAACTCTCCTATTTTTACCTTTTTGTGGTGAAGGTTAAATTTGGTGAAAATCTAACTTGTTTTCGGGGGATATAACCAATTTTGAAATTTGAAATAATTACCACATAAAACATTTCTCAATAATTCAAAAATAATTTGTCTAAATAATTTTCGAGAAATTGTTTTGTTATAGTTATAAAAATATAAAGTTTAAGATAAAAACTTATTCTTTGATCATCCTACAAGTTTAATGTTGTTTGTACATATCTTACGTGATTTTCGTCAGGTGCAAACAAGTGTCGGTGTTGATGTAGACTTGAGTCTTTGAGAGATGTAGATGCATGTAGGCATTGATGATTTATGGTTACAAGTAACTAGCATACTTTATGTTATGTATTACACGTTACATGTTTGTCATCATCAAAACATAAAGAGATTGTATAGATTAAAGATCGTAATATTTGCACTAACAACATTGTTAATCATAAATGCTATGGAAATTGTTTGGTCGAAGGTTCGAATTAATCGAATACTATTGTAAAACTAAAGGACAAACACGAGGCAAATTTTCTATTTAATATCTAGGAGACAATTGAATTTGATTGCTGAGAAGGTTTGGCGAAGATTGGGTTGGTCATCTAGATAGGAGGGGTAGACAACACGACCTTCACGAAAGTAACGTCGTTCAAGATTTTTGTAGATTGGTTTTTCATCATCGCTTAGGCTCGGGGTTCTATGGTATTTTGGAAAGTAGAACGCGGTATCTTGGTGATCGACGTGAATGCATTTTGGAATGTCAAACCTAATGAAAATAATTCCAACAAAACAAATTTAACGAATGGTTCTGTTCTATTTGTCCAATTTAAGGTTTTTATAAGTTGAATAAACTCGTTATGTCAAAACACAAATGCCTAACACAGAAATCGTGTTTGTGCAACTTCTTTTGTAATTCAAGTTGCTAAGAGTATGTTTAGTTTTCACGGTTATTTAGCAATGTCAAACCACATCAATTATTTTCCTTTGATTTTTCAAAAGAATTTCGACATCAAGTTTATATGCATGAATCGATTTTCTAACGAAAGGTAATATGTAATTCCTAGCTAATGTCATTTTAGATAAGTGATTATGTTAAATTCATCGATGATGAAGATTTTATAATTAATAAGCTCTAATTTTGAAAAGAAACTAATCTAGGTTTAAATCAAAGAGATAGATTAAGGATAATACTTACAATGACATGGATTGCATGTTTTAGATGTTGATTTTGTCAAGAAAATAGTTATGGTTGCAAGGTTTCATCAATGGCAGTTTATGAAAACAAAAAATTTAAAACAGTGAAGTGATAAAAAGGAAGATTGATGTAAATGTCCTGTCAGATGGTCGGTTCACCGATTCCTTCTCAAGGATGGAACCAGGATTTATAGCCCATGAAACCGTCAAAGGACGCAAAACAAAATATCAGATAATAATACTATATAGAGTGATTTTTAGATTGCAGAGTAGTATTTGATGTAGTTATAAGTATTATATACTCATTTATATATATTTATCGCATATATATATATATATATTATATATATTATAATATAATACTATATATATATATATATATTATGAGGGTGTTTGACAAAAGTAACAAGTTTTTTTTGCTATTGTTATTTTGTTCACCTAGCTTTATTTTCTGGCAGCGATAGTGAAAGACCCTGTGACTGGCTCTTTTGGTGCCCGAGAAAAACATAATGAGCGCCCACCAGCGATAATCTCGAACCGAAAAAAAAGCTGATCAATATATTTCACTTCATGATGCCTATTAACGCAATAAATACAAAGGATATGAAATACAATGGTAATGTAAAAAGCTAAAACAAAGAACAAATCTTCATGCGAGAACTTGAACATCAGGTTGAGGAGCATTAGGAGCGAGATGATGATGACAATCATGACGGGGCTTAAAATTTCCAAGAGGATTTCCATGGATGATGATGATCCGTGGATTTATAAGGGAGGAAAAATAGAATGGTTTGATTTTGGAAATGGATGAGAGTGAAAGCAGAAGAAAAGAGTTTATATAAAAATGAGGTTGCCATTGGATTTTATAGAATTTCATGAGAAAAGGTTTGAATTTTGAATAAAGAAGCTTAATACTTGAAGTGTTACGTTTAGACAACATGGCCCGGAAAATTAAAGCTTAAACGAGAAGATTTTATGGAAGAAACGGGTAAGGTTTGCTAAACCGGGTGTACAAATATAATATACACAAATAAGCAATTAAGTATAAGCCCAACAACAAATAGATGTTAAAGCCCATGACACATTTTACTAATCTATAAACACATAGCATATATTCAACAGGAATAAATGAAGATAGAACATATAATGCGTACCTTGTGACGCTTAAGACCGATTTGTAAGAAATCAAATCCTCATGGGCTCATGAGCAAATAATTGTACCAATGTTGATTATGAATTATTGCAACATATGTTCTAAGCCATAAGTTTTTTTTGATAGATCCGAAAAGAGGTGTGCATTTTATTTGAAAAATATATGTTATATGTCATGTTTGTACTATAGTATCATACGAAAGTTATAGAATTAGAAGAGAGGAGCTAAAGAGTATTTTTCATCATTTTCAAAGTTTTCAATAAAATGGAAAATAGAAATAGGAGCGAGAAGTGAAGTTACAAAATGTAAAGACTTGTATAAATACCCCTCCTAGATGGGTATTTATACTTATTGCTAACCTTATTCTATTTTTCTAACTTTAGTCAAACATTAGTCAACTTTACTTAACTTTGGCCAAGATAGACTTTATTACAATATAATTACTAACAAAACTATAAACTATACAAAGTATAATTTTTTTATTAATAAACACTTTTCTTAAACCTAAAAATCTCCCCCTAAGGGTTGATTATTATAGACGTTTCATCGTCGGCATAATTGGTCTTCCATTCACAAACGATTCCCATCTTCTTTTCTACTCATACATTTTTCGCCCATTTCTCCCCTTTCAGGAGGATCATCATTCTAATGATTTTCATCATGATAAGTGAAAAGTATGTAAGAATAGAAACTGGTAGAAATTTATGGCTTTTCAAACTTTATTCACAAAAATTTCCCATAACTCTGGATCAGCTGCTTGATCTTGAGACTTTGACTTCATGTTCAAATATAACTAATATTGAAGATTAGCAGTTGATATTTCAGCCATTCATGAACTTGTTGTAGGGTACAGATTGAGAGTGGTATTCAGCATGTGCTTTCGAAATAATTCTTCAATCATTTTGGGTCCATGAGTGGCAAATTCTTTCGAGATCAATTCTGGTACATTTATAGGAGCAATTTCTTGATTCTTTTGAACTGCAAGATCTGCCAGTCTTAGCATTTCTTTTTTAGTATCTCATTTGTTTTTGCAAACGTAAGCTCAAGTACATCATTGTTGCAATGATCAAGAACTTCTCTGATCTTTCCCATAAAAAACTCATGAGTCACAATTTTAGTTTTAATATGGGTACGAATTTGACCATGTCGCCTGCACATGCCAGCAATGCTTCCCGAAAGAATATTTTTCTTGTTGGAAGTAAATCCTCTCTTGCTTTTAGACTTGGATGCGGTAGCAGTTGTTGGTGATACAAGTTCCGTCAATTCCTCTGAAATTATCTTATCTGAATATAAGTCTTTCCAGGGGTTCTATTTGGTGTGAGAATTGGTGTCTACATCTGCTCATTCCTAGTTGGTGATACTACCCGTTGCATAAGTTACGACCAATAAAGGATCAGTATAATCATCATTGTCTTTCTCCTTAGCAATATCATCTGTTTTCTCAGCATCATCATCTTTCTTTTCATCTTGTTTCTCTTTGTCATTCACCTCATCATCATCAACAACCTCTGGATTTTCCTTATGACTCCTAGGCTCTATCCTAGTATCGGAATCATCATCATTATTAATCATAGAATCAACAAACTCACTTGCATATGATTCTTTATCTTTATCACTTTGACCATATTTTCAATCTCCTCTTCTGTCAACTTCTCTTGTACTTTAGCAACATTTTCTTGTGCTTCAGTAGCTATAGCAGTTTTATGTAGAGCAAGACTTAAAAGAGTTGTTTCAGCAATTTCATCCCTCTCTCTGTGTTAGGAATATGAAAAGTATCGGTCACTTCCAATATAGTTAGTCGTAGCTCGTAGATTAATCATATGTAATGTTAGTAAGCTAACCGGGCCAAGGACACATGGAAAGCCCATAACTTAAGCCCATGGCCGGTTAAAAGCTTGATGTATAAAATCTCTCTCCACACATAGAGAGGGTGTTGGTTGTTCATTTTACATATATACTTAATCTAATATTCTCTTCTTTGTTTCTCTCTCTAAGTGTTCATCCAACCACCTCTTTCTCTCTCTAAAACTCTAAACAAATTACATAATATATGTGTTAAGATATTCTACAATTGGTATTAAGAGCCATGGGGTGTTTGTGAAGGTTTTGTGTGCGTTTGTTACCTTTGTCTACTCGTTAGTGTGGTTCAAACCATTCAAGAGATTTTCATCTTTTTAAGGGTTTAAAAACCATAAAGCTTTTAACTTTATTCTTTATTTATCTTAGTTTAGGCTAGAAGTACAGGAAAATCTTTGAAAAACCATCTAAAATTTCATATTTTTGAGTCTTTTTGGATAGAAAAAGGGTTTTGTACCAAGAATCTTGATTTCAAAATTTTCATGTCAAAAACGTTAAAGTTTGTGTTTCTAAGGTTCTAATAGTCTTAGATAGGTAAGAAGTACAAGAAAAATCGGGTAAAAACATCAAAAAGTGAGTTTTTTATAAGATTTTTGATTTTTGAGTTTCGAAGTGTATTGGGAGAAAAATACATAAGGGCGATTTATACGTGTTTTTTTATTAAGGCGAATTATACGTGTTTGGTCAGGCGAGTTATACGCGTTTTTCTATTCAAGCGAATTATACGTATTTTCCTAGAGGCGATTTATACGTTAATTTTCCTACAGGCGATTTATACGTATTTTCCTATAGGCGATTTATACGTTAATTTTCCTACAGGCAATTTATACATAGATTCCTAAGGTAAATAATAGTACAATAGTCATAAGATATAAAGAACGACTCAATGAGACGTTTTTAAAAACAAACAACCATTCCATTCCATTATTATCAGAGTTCAAAAGCGTAGTCCCAAAAGATCGTTACCATACATAAAACAAGTTTGATTTTAACAAACTAAATTAAGTTTTTGTTAAGGAATGGATTTTTAAAGTAATGCACAAAATGTTAGCGCGAATCCTCCTCTTTATTGCCTCCAAGTCTCCAGACTTCAATTACCTGAGATGAAACATGCTAAAAAGTCAACACGAGGTTGAGTGAATTCATAGGTTTTATAAGTAATAAACAGTAGAAAGAGAGTTGAACACAAGCATTATAATATTCATAAGCATCATATAGACTTGTTGATCAGACAAGCTAATAACCAACAGTTGCATTGAGCTCGCGACACCGATCCCATTGACGAATTCCATAAACAATTAATAATACAATGAATGCCCCCAGGCTAGGTATTTCGTCAGATACCTACTCAAATCTCCATACAATATGTCCGTACATTGGGAGTGCTCACTTTCCGGATTCAAACTTCCCAAAAACCGAACCGGGTTGTCAAGCCCATAGCGCTATTAATTGTATGAGCGGCTACCCATCATAGGTAGTTGACGGCTCACGATTGGGGTCTTATGACGAAAGCTACTCAAGCAACAACATATATTCACATACGGGTCCAAGCATACAAGAAGAAAACTACTTGTGTTCGTTTTATAAAAACTAGCATGCATCTCCCTCGCGGGGTTTAAGAAAAATACTTGAAAAGCGAGGCTATGAACTCACCTTAGGAACAATTAGATCAGAAGTATTATGAGTCTTGAATGAGCGGGAAGTACTCCTAAGCACCTCCTAAAATACGTGACGCGATTTAATACGTAGAAAATAACAATACGTAAAAATTAAACATGTGTTCATGAGTTGTGTTTCCGAGATAAGCATGGCATTCCACTAGGACTTCCCCAAATCCTTTTTAATCCCAAATTGACTTGTGACCTGGTCTTATAGGCAAATGAACATCTACCAAGTTTCGGCTTCTAACTTTTATTTTATCACGGTGTACTATACGTTTTAAAAATTTTAGACTAGACGTAAAAACTAGGTTTCTGATTTTAACTCGACTTCATGGACTCATATCTCCTAGCTCACAAATGTTCTATATGTGAGGCTTTCACCCCTGGAAAGCTACTTGAGTCTAGTTTCCAAAAATTCCAGCCTCATAATCTATAAAGTTTCGTAGCTATGTGAAAAGACTATTTTACCCCTGGTTGTCCAAAACAGAAAGTTAGTAAAAATTTTACCCTTTACTAAAATGGCCATAAATCCCAAACCATGATAGCAATAAAGGTGAGGTCAAAGGCTATGGTTTCCTTATGACATCTACTACTGACCCAATCAAAAAGATCTATTATTTTATGGCAAAAATTTGGAGTTTAACTCGTATTCTAAACACATGTCCAGATTTGACCTATTTTCGTATTTTGACCATATCTCCCTCATCCGGAGGAGTTGGTTGAGCATCCAACTATCTCATAGAGCTGAGACATATATATAACTACCTATGAAATTTAATCACAGACCCCAAGCTAAATTTTTAGAGCTATGATACGTTTTATCTACTATTTTCAAAATAGTCCCTATTTTTCAACTTTTAATCTTTTTAAACATCATTTTAATCATCTAAGACCAAACCCAATGCCATAACTAATCTAAAACACCCTCAAGAACAACATCACATATATATTTACAGAACTTACACATCCATTTTCATGGATTAAAATTAAAGAAAATAAGAAATAAAAAGGTAAAACAAATAAAAAGGTAAAACAAATAAAAAGGAAGGTTAGGGCTTACAAAAATGAAGATTAAGGCTAGTGAATCAACCAAGAACACCCTTTCTTGTGTTGGCTGAATTCGAACCAAAGAAACCCAAGGTTACCAAGCTTATAAGCTTCCTAAATATCACCAAGAATCTCCCCAAGAAAACCCCAATCAAAAGCTTCAAGAAAATCTAAGAAAACAAGCCCTAACTTCTTCAAATCTTCAAGAAAAACTACCAAACTTTGCAAGGGGCTTAAGGATGGTTATAAGAGGATAAAAATGAGATGAAAAATTTTGTATGATGGTGGTGGTGGTGGTGGCTAAAATTGGCAGCAACAAAGGCCAAAAGGAAGATAGAAAAGTTTAAACTTTGTGAAGTGAAAAGTTTGCATGTGTGGGGAAAAGAGATGATGATGAGTTTATAGGAAAGAGTAAAGTGGGTTTGGGTTTGTGTGTGGGATAGAACAAACCGGCCATTGGCCTAGGGTTTGGGAAAAATATATTTTTTTTTAATTTTTAGTTTATAAGTTTTAAATTAAATTATAGTGTAAGTATAATTAAGAAAATGTAAGGTTTAAGGTAAAAACGCGAGTTTTAGCAAGAATTTTCGTAACGCGAAACACAACGGAAAATGAAAATGGTGTAAATT
>BQNB010127960.1:0-19355 GCA_026074375.1 Tanacetum coccineum | reverse complement strand
TTGTATTTTAAGCATTATTTCACTACCACAATACATAGGTTTGAATATCATGTATGTACACTTTATTTTGTAAGCTCATAAAAATAAAACCCTAAGTGGTGATTAACAAGATAACTTGAATGCAAAATATATAAGTAAAGTATTGAAAAGATTAAGGTTTAGAAGACCTTAGGCAAGAGTGTAGGATGATGAAGATCACTATATCAACCCTAAATATCAAAATGTGGAAAACTAGAAGGGGGGTTGAATAGTTTACCGCTTTTTAAATTGATGTTATGTTTCTTTATAAAACCTTAGATTCGACTTTATGTGAATCACAATATGCACAATATGAACAATTTAACTAATCAAGCAAGTAATGATAAGATATAAAATAAATATGCAAGATAAGAGATAAGAGATGGAAAGATCAAACCACAACACGAGGATTTATAGTGGTTCGGTAATGAAGCACCTCTCCGCCCTACTCCACTCCCCGAGCAACAAACTCGAGAGTTTTCTTCACTATGTTAACAAGCTCCCTTTAGGCGGAGAAAACCGTACACAACTTAGCTTACACCAATTTTCGACATTAAGCGTAATGTCGAGTTCTAATCCTAGGTAGAACCAATCTATCATAACTAACCACACTACTTAATGACAATTCACTATTTCACTTCACCACACTACATTTTCTTCACTTCACAACTTCACTTCAACTAAAGACTATCCTGAACACACCAATCTAACAATACTTACTAAGATCACCCCGGTCTAACTATACTTACAATGATAACCACAATCTACTTAAGATACACAACTACAATACACACGTTCACAATATACACAAAAGATTTACAAGATATGATACAATAGCAACAAAGTCGCAAGGACACACTCTAAGCTATAATACTTCTTCACTTGATGGTAGGAAGTATTCTTCTCTTGCACTTGAGGATCAAAGCTTGGATCATTTGGAAACAAAGCTTTATGATTAAATGATTAAAGGAATGAAAGGAGAGTATAAACTGATTTAGAACAGAAAGAAAGTGTGTGCAAAAGATGAGAAAACAGTGGGGAATAGTCCAGTATTTACAGGCAAACTGGGGGAATCTTTTTTATGGCCGGTCCCCTTAATTAGGGTGCCTGTCCCTTTAATAATTAAAGGGACCGCCCTTATAATTAAGGGGGTCTCCCAGCCTGGACGCTCCATTTTTTGTCTTTTCTGAGGGAGGTGTTTTCTGGAACATTTCTAGCCGTTTTTAGGTAGAAAATTTGAATTCAAAATATTTATTTGGATAAAACATTTCTTTTAAATCTTAAAATGTTTTGTAAAAGTTATAAAAATGTTTGTGACATTTTTATAAAAAATGTGAGGTTAAATAAAAATTCATTTGATCATAAAATGCATTAAGCATTTATTTATTCGTACCTTTAAGTGATTAAATTTTCGAAATGAAAATTTACTACTAATTACTTGTTTGTGTTTATTTTTACATTTGATGTTTTTACATTTTGTGATTATCAAAACGTAGAGAGGTTAAAAAATATTAATAACGTTTTTAAGGATTATTTCTATTAACAATATCTCCCTTTTTGATAATTACAAAATCTAAACTCATTAAATGTAAAATTATTTTTAAACAAATATTTAGTGAGTTTTAGTTTCATATCTCCCCCTTTTTGTAGAATCAAAAAGGCTTCGTCGATGAAATGCGAAAAGTCAACGGGATAAACGCTCCCTCTTGATGTGTACGCCCCCTCGTTTGAGGGCGCCAAGGAATCGAGATATGGTAACTTTGCTACAAAAACAAGTTAGGAGAACAACACCAATGTTTCTAACATATAGCAAAGAAAAGAAAGATATGTTGATAATTCTTAACAAGTGTCAAGAAATTTGTGTAAATCAATAACCACAAACATATATATCAACTAAAAGTTTAAAGATAAGTAAATGCATAATTAGAGCATAAAACTAAAGACCATTCATTAAACATAGTAATTGTGAATAAAACACAATCATGCATACACTATAAAGGTCCTAATATTCCTAGATTGCCATAGGAAACCATTAGACTTGCTTGCAAAGGAGAGGGTTGGTCATTTATTTGAAAGCGAGAAAAAGTCGGCATGTATCATGCTTAGTTGGTTGTTTGTGGAGAGTTTGGAGTGGAGGTGGTTGTTGGAGGATAGTCACGTTGAATTTGAGGTGGTGGTTGTGGTCGAGTAAGAAGAAATTCAATCCAATTAATATCTTCACTCAAGGTTAGGAATTATTTTTGGATAAATATGCAACAAGGACAATAATCAGCATGTTATTTAACTTGATCCAAGTTGAGGGTGTGAGGTAAGTTTAAAGAATAAGGTGATGAGGGATTGGTACATTGTGATAGATGCATGGCTAGGAGGTTTGATAGGTCTTGAAGTTGATTAATTTCATTTATGAGCATTTCTCTACTTGGAGATGGAGGAAGTAGAGGTTGAGTGTGGTTGTCACCTTGAGGTGAGGGTAGAGTTTAAGCATGAAGCATACTAGCAACATGTGGATTGATGAGTAAGTGAGGAAATTGGGGTTGTATGAGTTGAGATTGATTGACGCTTTGTGGTGGAATGGAAGCTTGTCCAACATTAGTGCCACAAGAATCACTAAGTGGAAGTGAGTGAGATTGTAGTGAAACATGGTTTGAATGAGTAGTAGGAGTGTTTGCTTGTGATGGTTCATTGATAGGAGATTGTGGTTTTGGTATTGGTGTTGGTAAGTTAACATCAACCTCATTGGAAGAGTTATAATGGTTCAACTTCTTTCTCCATGTGGGTCTTACAGACATTTTAGCAACCCTTAAAGGTTTGGGTAAAGGTTTGTAAGGGGAAGACACTGGAGAGGACAAGTTTAATGTGGTGATTGTGTTGAGGATGAGGGTTTATTTATACTAGGAAGATGATGTGATTATGATGGATGGATATTGTTAGAAAAGAAATCCAAGGAATGTTGGTGAGTATTGGGAAATTATAGCTGGGTCTAGGTGAAAGAGGGTCAAAAAGCAAAAAGAAACAGTAAAAATCGTGCTTTAGGTGGCCGGTCCCCTTAAATACATGGTCGGCCCCTTTATCATTAAGGGGACCGCCCCTTTGAATTAAGGGGGCCGCCACCTGGAAGTGTCCAGAAAGTCCAGGTTTTTGTTTTCATTCAGGAAATGGTAAAAATGTGGAGTGTTTTGTGGCCATTTTGCAGCAAGTCCTAATTTTTATGGCAACTACAACATTTAGCAAGCAAGAAAATAGGCTAACAAAGTCCTAATTTTGTTTTAAAAATAACCAATACCAAAAGGCATTTAGCAAGTAAGAACATGTAGACAAACATGCAAGAAGATAAAAGGTTTTTAATAGAAACCATATTAAGCAAATAGTTTTAATATTTCTAATAGTTGTAACGCTCTTAAGATTTCTTAAGCAAGAAAAGAATGTTGTAAACATATTCAAATGAGACGTGTGTTTTGTATTTATGACCCTAGTGTGTGCCTATGTGTGACAAATATGGAGTAACGATTATTTCGACTCTAAGATAGGAATACCTAAGAAGTAATCCAAGTGCTCCCTGATTTAATTTTGCTCAATCGAAAGTGTCGAAAAATATATATTATATTATATTTTTTTGACAAGTGTGAGTTTATTATGTATGATTAAAAAGATGTTTTTAGCATATATATATACAATGTATGAAAATAGATTTTTCATGTAATCCTAGTCGTGAGAATGATTTTGGAAAAATAGATTGGGACTTACATATACATATATTAAGTAGAGAATTTTAAACCTTGACGAAACCGAAGTTGCGTAATTTTGTATAAAGATTATTTTTGAAAAAATCCCAATCTTTGATTTTGTGCAAAATAGAATCCTAGACTCAGATTTAAAAAAATAGCTTTTTATCTACTGTCAGATGGCATGTCCCTTTAAATATATGGCTGCACGGCCATTTAATTTTAAGGGGACGCCCCATATATAAAGAATTAAGGTAAACAATGAGTCCGGACGCAATTGGTCCGGCCCATCTGACGAATAACTTTTCCTAATTTTTCGATTTTGGCATTTTAATTTTGATTGTAGTTCATTGTTCTTGTTTACTTTTAAGTACCTTATTAATCATTTATAGTAATGAGACTACTTAATAAGTGTTTAATCAATTTATTCCATCATTCCTAGACCTAGACGTAAGTAATTGAAGGGCACACGTTTAAGGGGTTTAGTTAGAATATCGGCAATGTTATCTTCCGATGAAACCTTTTTCTTGGAAATACGGTTCTTTTTGAACATTGTCCCGAAGGAACGGGTGACGAATCTAAATGTGTTTGTACGAGAGTGTGGTAAGGATTTTTAATTAGGTTAAATAGCCCTTTGTGATCCACAACATTATAGGGAATTGTCAATCTAACTTTAATGCCATATCGACGGCGTCTTGTGTTTCCATATGTGTTGTTGACATGCCTTTCCGACGCTTACATATTCGGCTTCGGTAGTGGAAATAGCAAGAGCGATTTGCTTCTTTGAAAACCAAGATGTTAAACAACATCCCATAAACGTGCAAATGTTGCTAGTGCTTTTTCAGGTCACATGAATCTCCGCATGATCTGAGTCGCATATACTATGGTTTCTTAGGTTGGACCCTTAGGATACCTATAATCCTAAGTGCGTTTAGTTACTTTAAAGTATCGAAAGATATCGTCGCACAACACGCCTTCAGGGCCTGAGAGGTTTTGGCGATCCTCTTGGATAGTGGGCACATAGGCAAAAACACTAATCATGATATCGCGCCTTATTGCCGTTAAGTATTATAAAACTACCATATCGATTCCTCAATTTTGGGTTTTATCTAGGACTCACCTTCTCATCTTTCGTGGAGTTTTGTTTATCCGTAGACTATACGGAGTTTCATTGGCTTAGAGTCTTCTAATCCAAATTTTTTAAGCATTTCTTTTATGTATTTTGATTGGTTAAAAAATATACCATCTTCTAATTGTTTTATTTGTAGTCCTAAGAAGAAGTTAAGTTCCCCCATCATACTCATTTCAAACTCATCGTGCATGATCTTGGCAAAATCATCGCACATTTCTTGACAAGTTGATCCGAATATAATGTCGTCGACATATATTTGGACAATGATGATGTTAGAGTCCTTTTTCTTAGTAAAGAGTGTGTTATCTACCATTCCCATTGTATAATCATGTTTAATAAGAAAGGCTTTTAATCTATCATACCAAGCTTTAGGAGCTTGTTTGAGTCCGTAAAGCGCTTTCTTAAGTCTATAAACATGATTAGGTTTTGCGAAGTCAATGAATCCCGGAGGTTGTGCCACATAAACCTCCTCATTGATAAAACCATTAAGGAATGCACTCTTTACATCCATTTGAAATAACCTAAAGTCTAGTGCGCATGCATAAGCTAATAATATTCTTATGGATTCTAATCTAGCTACGGGTGCATAGGTTTCGTCATAATCAATTCCTTCTTGTTGATTATAACCTTGGGCAACTAACCTAGCTTTGTTTCTAGATACGACACCATTTTCGTCAAGCTTATTTCTATATACCCATTTGGTTCCAATTATGGTCATATTCTTAGGATTAGGGACTAATTCCCAAACATCATTTGATATGAATTGGTTTAATTCTTCTTGCATAGCAATTACCCAACTTTCATCTTTTAGGGCTTCATTTATATTTTTAGGTTCTATGGTTGAAAGAAAACAAAAGAAATTACTTTTGTCTTGAGCTTGTGATCTAAGGGTTCTTTGATTTAGATTACCTATAACATTTTCTAATGGATGACTTTTAGATTCTTTTATGTTTATGATTTCATTATTTTCTAAAGATTTATCTTTGAGATCATTTCCTAACGTTCTTGTTTTACTAACCTCAATAGCTTCTTCTTCGACTAAATCATCATCCTCCAAAGGTGATGTTTTAGGCGGTTAGGGAGTTTCATAGAAAGTTACATTTAAGGATTCTTCGACTTTCATTGTTTGTTAGTTAAGAATTATATAGGCTTTACTATTTTGAAAGTATCCTAAGAAGACACCTTCATACGAATTTGGGTCGAACTTGGTGAGGTAATCTTTTGTATTAAGAATAAAGCATTTACTTCCAAATACTTTGAAATAGTTAAGGTTTGGTTTTCTACCTCTTAATAACTCGCATGGAGTTTTTTTCTAAAATATGTCTAATGGAGATTCTATTTATTATGTAGGTTGAAGTATCGACCGCATTACACCAAATTTTTTGAGGAATGAATTGTTCATTTAACATAGTTCTACTCATTTCTTGTAGAGTTTGGTTCTTTCTTTCTACTACTCCATTTTATTGTGGAGTACGAGGAGCGGAGAAATTGTGAGAAATTCCCTATAACTCACAATAGTTTCCGAATTGTACTTCATTATCAAATTCCCAACCATGATCCGTTCTAATTGACACTAAAAACATCCTAATTTATTTTAAATCATTTTACTAAATATTTTGAATTCTTTGAATGCTTCGGTTTTATTCCTAAAAATTTAGTCCATGTATATTGAGAATAGTCATCTACAATTACAAAGGTGTAACGATTTCCTCCATAACTTCATACGACGGATGGGCCAAATAAGTCCATGTGTAATAATTCTAATCATCTAGTTGTTGATACTATATTTTTTGCTTTGTGACTATTGTGAATTTGCTTTCTAATTTTGCAAGCGTCATAAAAATGTCGGTCAAATTTAAGCTTAGGTAAATTTCTAACTAATTTCTTAGAAGCCAATGATTGAATTAATTGCATATTTGCTTGACCTAATCTCCCATACCATAAAGTGGAGTTTTTGTCTAAAGTTGCGAGACATATTTTATCTTCCGGTTTATTTCCTAATTTCATCACATATAGCCCTCTTTTTCTAATTCCTCTACCTATGATATTTTCGTCTTTGATTATTTTTTTACACATGTTATGTTGTTGGTAATATCATGTTGTAATAGTTGTATAAGTATTGTAAAATCTTGGTTTAAGTATAAAAAGTTTATTGTATAAACTAGTAATTAAAGTTTACTTAAGAAAGTTTATGAGTTAAAAGTGTTGCTATAGACTTGTTAACTTGGACATTTGGAAAAAATATGGACTATGAACATTATTATATGTATGGCATAGGGTATAAAGGGTATTGGAAGACTTGTGGTATTTTATTAAGTTGAAAAGTACATAAAAACAAGTTTATATACATAAATACATATGTATTAAAAAGGGGCTGTTTGAGTTCGACTTTTAAAGCATGGATTTTATAGGTTATAAAAATAGTACGTCTCATGACGATTCCAAAAAGGTAAGAAACTCGAAAAACGGATTTATAACGAAGAAGATACATAGTTTACGAGTTATACGTTAATTAAACTTTTATAAAACTAATTTTATAAAAGTTACTGTTCACAACAGATACATTTTTGAAAAATAATTATAAAACTTTTAATTACGAAGACGTGCTCGAAAGAATCACTAAAAAAGGAAGTTTAAAGAGTAATGCTACGACGTTTCAAAGTTATCGAACATTATATATAAAAGCTGAAAAACTGTGTACGCTTCAGCAGCTGCTGAAGCTCATTTTCGAGGGCCTTCGGGTCCGATTGAGTCGAAATGTAAAACTACAAAGTTGTTCGGAACGACATTTTACATAAACTTGCCGATTTTCATAATTTTCGGATGTATATTTTGTAAACTAGACACTATTTCCTGACGTGAATAGTGTTGGTTCGTTTTTAATAAAAAAATTTACGAAACATTGTGGAAACATCTTAAATAATATTTAGTACTTGTTTTTAACTTTGTTAAAATGTTATTTTTCAAGGCGATTAAATTAGTTACGCGATAATACGAGTTCTAATACATGGTATTATTTATATGCGACTGTAAAATTATTTCACATACACAATTAGATGGTGATGTAGCTCTATAGAATTATATATGATTATTTAGTACTTAGTACGTATACGGACCGATATCTACTTAGGTTGCTTTCGGATATTTCCGTGACGCGTTTTCATTATTCACTCGACTTATTCTTCACTTCACTCTAAGGTGAGTTCATAGCCCCACCTTTTCTCTTTTAATGGTTTTCATAAACTGTTTTCGGGGTGAGAATACACGCTCGTTTTATTATTGATTTCTACTACATAAGCGTTATGTGACTATTTTTTAACAAAGCTGATTGTTTATCTACTGATTTGCGATCGTTGAATACCTATTTTGAAAACAGTGAATTTTGAACAACAGTTGTTTTATTTGGAACACAAGTGTTTTCTCAAAAATTGTACTGCTATCCAGATTAAGTTTAATAAAATGCCTGAATCTTACTTGCTAAGTAGTCACAATATTGTCACTATCTAATTCCCTACTATCATGAACCGTTTAATTACCTCGTAGGGGTAAGCGTAGTGTTGTTGGATAGGATCTATCGGGACTTTACCAATCCCACCTGGAATTTCTGGTCAAAGTTGATATGGTGCATTTAACATTGTGAAGGAACGTATATGATGTTTTGGCAAGCACCCTATATTGTTTTGGGCACAACAGTTAAGGGCTTCGGTTTCTTGAGCTTAGTCAATAATAACTATTTCTTTAGACTTGTTGTATTTGTTTCTCTTGTCGCCATTGAAAACCCTGTTTTGCGATTCTCGAAATACGTACTTAGGTCACATTACTTAAGTATTATGGTCCACTTCTAAATACTTTTGGATTTGCTGGAATCCCACTACTTGGATTTCAGAAAAACACTTTGGATATCGTAACGCTTCTTTTTCTACTGAAATATTACTTAAATTATTTCAACACTGCTTTTACTTAAACCTATGAATTCACCAACATTATTGTTGACGTTTTTGCATGTATTTTCTCAGGTTATTATTTGCTAGTGGAGCATTGGGAGCATTTGAGTCGCGCGAATATGTTTTGAAGGCTTAATAACTTGTATACCATTCGACAAACGTTTTAAAAAAATCTTTCTATTGCATTATAAATGGGATCATTTGTAAACTCTGATTTTAATATAACGAATGTGAAATTTATTTAAACGTCTCTTTTGAGGTCGTTTTCTATGACTTGTGCGTATGGACTACGAAGTAGCACCCCATTGTTATTATTCCGCTGCTACCAGAATTTGGGGATGTTACAAAGGGTTCTTTGATTTAGATTACCTATAACATTTTCTAATGGATGACTCTTTGATTCTTTTATGTTTGTGATTTCATTATTTTCTAAAGATTTGTCTTCGAGATCATGTCTTAAGGGTTTTGTTTTACTAACCTCAATAGCTTGTTCTTCTACTAAATCATCATCCTCCAAAGGTGATGTTTTAGGTGGTGGAACAGTTTTATCGAATGTCACATTTAAGGATTCTTCGACTTTCATTGTTTGTTTGTTAAGAATTATATAGGCTTTACTATTTTGAGAGTATCCTAAGAAAACACCTTCATACGACTTTGGGTCGAACTTGGTGAGGTAATCGTTTGTATTAAGAATGAAACATTTACTTCCAAATACTTTAAAATAGTTAAGGTTTGGTTTTCTACCTCTTAATAACTCGTATGGAGTTTTTCCTAAAATATGTCTAATGGAGATTCTATTTATTATGTAGGTTGATGTATCGACCGCATTACTCCAAAAATTTTGTGGAATGGATTGTTCATTTAGCATGGTTTTACTCATTTCTTGTAGAGTACAGTTCTTTTTTTCTACTACCCGGTTTGATTGTGGAGTACGAGGAGCGGAGAAATTATGAGAAATTTCGTTTAACTCACAATAGTTTCCGAATTGTACTTCATTATCAAATTCCCGACCATGATCCGTTCTAATTGACACTATGGAGCATCCTAATTTATTTTGAATCATTTTGCTAAATATTTTAAACTCTTCGAAAGCTTCGGTTTTATTTCCTAAAGAATTAGTCCATGTATATGGATAGTTATATACAATTACTAAGGTGTAACGTTTTCTCCATAACTCCGTACGGCGGATGGGCCAAATAAGTCATATGTGTAATACTTTAAGCATCTAGTTGTTGATACTAATTTTTTAGCTTTATGACTAGTGTGAGTTTGCTTTCTTAATTTTTTGGGGCTTTGTGACTAGCGTGAGTTTGCTTTCTAATTTTGCAAGCGTCACAAAAATGTCGGTCAAATTTAAGCTTAGGTAAATTTCTAACTAATTCCTTAAAAGCCAATGATTGAATTAATTGCATATTTGCGTGACCTAATCTCCTATGCCATAAAGTGGAGTTTTCGTCTAAAGTTGCGAGACATATTTTATCTTCCAGTTTATTTCCTAATTTCATCACATATAGCCCTCTTTTTTTAATTCCTCTACCTATGACCTTTTCGTCTTTGATTATTTCGATATCATGTTCGGTAAATACTACTTTACATTTATTATCACATATTTGACCAACACTAAGCAAGTTAAATTTAAATTATCTACGTGCTTAACATTTTCAATAATTAGGGAGTCATGAGAAATCGTACCTTTGCCTATGATGTTACCGCGTAAATTGCTTCCGAAAATGACGTTCCCTCCGTTATACGCTTTGTATGTAGAAAACAACTTTCGGTCACCCATCGTATGTTTCGAGCATCCATTATCTTTAATCCACTCGTCGGGCTCTAAGTTTATTCCTAAGCATATCTCATTTGATGCTTGAGCTAAAAGACAAGTTTCGTCTTTAGCCTTTTCTTCCTCATCGTCGCCACTATCACTCCATGCTCCTCCAATAAAAACTCTTTGATTATTGCTTCTCGGCGACTTTGGACATTCTCCGATGAGATGATTCGGATCTCCACATCTGAAGCATTTTCTTTCACTTTTACCATTTTTGTCATTTCTACTTCTTTGAAATGACTTTCTTTCGTCTCGTGGTTTTCTTACAAATCTTCCTTGTCTTTTGAAGAATTTCTTGAATTCTTTTACGGCCATGGCGTATTCTTAGTCTTCACTATCGGAAGTCGAAGTATCTTCATCACTAGATTCCTTTTTGGCCTTCAAAGCAAGAGATCTATTTTGTTCTCTTTTGCTTTTGACCATTTCTGAATCTTTCTTTATTATCACTTCATAAACTTTCAAGTTTCCAATAAGCTCATCAACTGATAATGATGTCAAGTCTTTCGACTCTTCAATAGCCGTAACCTTTGCGCACCACTTAGGATGAAGTGTCCTAAGAAATTTCCTAACATAATTCTTGCTAGAAAAACCTTCATCAAGTGCTTTTAGACTAGTAATTATAGTGTTAAATCTAGCAAAAACATTATGTATTGATTCCTCTTTCGGAATCGTAAATTGTTCATATTGTTAAACAAAAAGATCTATTTTATTATCTTTGACTTGAATATTACCTTGGTGAGTGATTAATAAAGTATCCCAAATTTCTTTTGTGGTTTTACACATAAAAATTCTTTAATATACTTTACGTGGCAAAGCATTATAAATCACCATTTTGGCTTCGTTATTTTTAGCAAGTTTCTTTTTAAGATTATCGTTTTTGTTTATCAAACAGTACTATTTCATCTTTTTTAGTTTCGGGATTATTTTGAATAGGAGGAAAATCACCATATGTAATAACATGTCAAAGATCTAGATCTTTTGATTTCACATAAGTTTCGAATCTATTTTTCCAATAAATAAATCCACCAGTTCAACTTACTTTGTTTCTTTGACTCATAACACATAAACAAGAATCCCCAAAACCCTCACTATGTTTGTTGAATGATTTATCTTGACTATTGACCAATTAAAGTCTTAGTATACATGCAAGCTAATATGATAGTAACAATAGAAGAACACAAACACTTAGTAAAATTTCTCAAATTCCCTCTCTTGCTCTCCTTGAGCTCATGCAAGAAACATAGATCAAACCCAATCCATACTAATTTTTATACAACCTATACCCTTCTATACACATCTATCCTAAGACATTCTAAGGTGTTTCCAACCATTGAATCACCATTTACAAGTAATAATCAAGAAAAGGAAGCTAGGGTTTTTATTAAGAAAACAAGGGATTTCTTAAGTGCAAGCTTGGATTCTAAGGCTAAACAAGGGTTTAGCATTTGTTTATCATCATCTTCATACCCTATAAGGTCTACTAGAACCCTTTACATTCTTATAATTTTCATTGTTATGCATATGATTAGTTCTATTTTAGTTGAATCACCATTTAAGATTTTAACTTGTAAATGAAGTTTTCACTAGTAATGATCATCTTGTAGACTTTTATACATGTTGTGTTATTACATATATCATGTTAAAAATGATGATAAAATATTGTATCATGTTGTTTTGGTGTAAACATGATCATGGGTTAATTAGGGTTTTTATGATTTCTTAATATGTTTTAAGTTAAAGAAATATATATGACAAGTTAATATTGATTATGGACTTATGATAATATTATATGATCACTAGAATGAGGTTACTACAAGATGAGAAAACATGGACACATATGGTTTTTATGTAAAATGTATTTTTATAAATCTAGGCGATTTATGGTTATTATGAAAATTTATAGTTTATTAACAATATTATTAAAGATTTGTAATATTTGCGACAAAGGGACAAATAAAGGGATATGGACCTAATATACATGTAATATATATGATAAATATAAAATATAAGATTAGTGGTAAAAGTCATAAGGTGAAAACAAGGAAACAAGACTTAATTTTGGACTCATGAAGGACATGCCAACATTCTGTCCAAAATTGTATAAAAGTATACTTATAATATATTTTTATAAGATAATACATTTCACGACGATTCCGAAAAGGTAAGAAACTTGTCAACCGGATTAATAAACGAAAAAAGTTACGTTAAAAAGAGTTTATACGTTATGTAAACGGCGTTTATAAAATAACTTTTTACAATACTTATATCAAACAGCAAGTTTGATATTTTTATAAACTAAAACACATTTTTAGGATTCCAAAATTGATAAGACTCGCAATTTTCGATTATAACGAATAATTAATGTATTTGACGGTGTGGAGTTTCTCGGTAATTAAAAGTTTATAAAAATAATTTTATAAAATTTTCAATGACAGTAAAAAAACTATTCATGACAGAAAGTTATATTTTTTTTAAAACCTCATAAAATTATAGAACTTTCAAGTACGAGATCGATGCTCGAAACCGAATCGTTAAAAAAAACAGAGCTATAACGAATAAAATAGACATATACGGGTTTACGACAACAATACGATTTAAATAAAACTTGTCTGGTTATTTTCAGAGTAGGTTGTGAACAGTAAAATTTACTGTTCATCAGGGGACCAAAATTATAAAAATGTCAAATATCGATAACCCGTCTTAATACGAAAAGATGGGCATAAGAAACGCAAGAAATGGATTAGAAACGTGAAAGTTATGACAATTTTACCAAAAGTATGTTTATAAACGTTTTAATTTTATAAACATGTTTTCATTTAAACATTTAGATGGTGATTAGCTATATAGACTTATGTATGGTAGGAGTACTTAATGTAATTAGTACTTATACGACCTTAAATTAAAGAGGTTGCATCTGACGATTTGCGTGACGAGTTATCTGTGATATTTGGATTATCAAAACTCAAGGTGAGTTCAAGTCCCCCCGTTTACATGCTTTTTTTACAAAGATTTTTGGGGTTGAACAAACATGCAATGCTTTACAATTGGGACACAAAGTGGTTAGTTTCATGTTTATGTTATGTGTTGCCTAAGTAGCGATAACCCTATCTGAGCTCATTATCATGAACTGTCAATTACTGGATTGTGAGCGCGAATGTTATGAATAGATCTATTGGGTTTGACAACCCCGTTTTGGGTGATAGCTATCCATGAGCAAACAAAGATACCATGTGAATATAGGATGTTGCGGGGGTTTAGACATCACACTGGGCAATGTAGGCCATTAATTTTGGGATTCATACCGTCAAACTCAGCGTTATGAGCTTTGAGAACGTATTTACATTTATTGGATGTCTGCATCTGTTGCATTATCATACACTTGGGAAAACTCTTGTGGTTCCTACAAATGATATGATTTATCAACCTTTGGGAATTCACCAAACATTATTGTTTGCGTTTTTTAAAGCAATCATTTTTCAGGGGGGATCAGTAAGCAAAAGACGAGGTGCATGGGGATACTTTGGTGGGTTTTGATTGGGATATCATGCATTTAAGGATTTTTGTTTCGCATTACAGTTTGTATAACTGTATGGTAGAATCTTTGTACTTTGAACAAGTGGAAAGTGAAGCTTCTGCTTATTTTAAAGAAATACTTGTTAAATCCAAAAAATGGATCAGTTTTTAAACGTCTTTTGGTATCGTTCTATTATATCTTGTGTTATTGATCTGAGAAAGTAAACGCCCCGGCCCTTATTCCGCTGCGACCAATTTGGGGGTGTTACTCTTTTAGCTATTTGGGAATTTCGGAATCTTTCTTAATTATCACTTCATTAACTTTCAAGTTTCAATACGTTCGTCAAGTGATTAATGATGTCAAATTTTTGACTCTCAATGCAGTTAACCTTTCGCGTCACTTAGGATGAAGTGAACTAAGAAATTTCCCTAAATAGTCTTACTAGAAAAACCTTCATCAAGTGCTTTTAGACTAGTAATAATAGTGTTAAATCTAGCAAAAGCATTATCTATCGATTCCTCTTCTGGAATCGTAAATTGTTCATATTGTTGAACAAGAAGATCTATTTTGTTATCTTTGACTTGACTATTACCTTGGTGAGTGATTAACAAAGTATCCCAAATTTCTTTTGCGGTTTTACACATAAAAATTCTTTCGTATTCTTTACGTGGCAAAGCATTATAAATCACCATTTTAGCTTCATTATTTTTAGCAAGTTTCTTTTTAAGATCATCGTTTTGTTTATCAAATGGTACAATTTCATCCTTTTTAGTTTCGGGATTATTTTGAATAGGAGGAAAATCACCATAGGTAATAACATGCCAAAGATCTAGATCTTTTGATTTCACATAAGTTTCGAATCTATTTTTCCAATAAATAAATCCATCACTTTCAAATAGTGGTGGTCTTTGCATAGATTGCCCTTCTAAATATTTTTCCGATTCCATAGATCGATTCAAGTTTTAAAATATAATTTATTTTAAAAATCTTGTTTGACGTGGCTCCTGATACCAATTGTGGAAAACTAGAAGGGGGTTGAATAGTTTACCGCTTTTTAAATTTTATGTTTAGTTTGATTATAAAACTTAGATTCGACTTTATGTGAATTCACAATGTGCACAATATGAACAATTTAACTAATCAAATAAGTAATGACAAGATATAAAATAAGTATGAAAGATAAGAGATAAGAGATGGAAAGATCAAACCACAACACGAGGATTTATAGTGGTTCGGTAACGAAGCACCTCTTCGCCCTACTCCACTCCCCGAGCACCAAACTCGAGAGTTTTCTTCACTATGTCAACAAGCTCCCTTTAGGCGGAGAAAACCGTACACAACTTAGCTTACACCAATTTCTGACACAAAGCCAAATGTCGAGTTCTAATCCTAGCTAGAACCAATCTATCACGACTAACCACACTACTTCACAACGATTCACAACTTCACTTCACTACACACCTTTTCTTCACTTCACTTCACAACTTCACCACACAACTCCGTCACAACCTTTCTATACTTCTCTTCACAACTTCACTTCAACTAAACACTATCTTGATCACACCAATCTAACACTACTTACTAAGATCACCCTGATCTAACTATACTTACAATGATCACCACAATCTACTTAATATACACAACTACGATACACACCTTCACAATATACACAAATGATTTACAAGATATAATACAATTGCAACAAGGTTGCAAGGACACACACTAAGCTATAATACTTCTTCACTTGATGGTAGAAAGTATTCTTCTCTTGCACTTGAGGATCAAAGCTTGGATCACTTGGAAACAAAGCTTTATGATTAAATGATCAAAGGAATGAAAGGAGAGTATAAACTGATTTAGAACAGAAAGAAAGTGTGTGCAAAAGGTAAGAAAATCAGTGGGGAATAGTCTAGTATTTATAGGCCAGCTGAGCTGGATTTTTGTCTGGGCGGTCCCCTTAATTAGGGTGTCGGTCCCCTTAAAATTAAGGGGGTCGCCCTTTATAATTAAGGGGGCCGCCCAGCCCAGACGCTCCCTTTTTTGTCTTTTCTGGGGGAGGTGTTTTCTGGAACATTTCTAGCCGTTTTTGGGTAGAAAATTTGAATTCAAAATATTTATTTGAATAAAACATTTCTTTTAAATCTAAAAATGTTTTGTAAAAGATATAAAAATGTTTGTGACATTTTATAAAAATGTGAGGTTAAATAAAAATTCATTTGATCATAAAATGCATTAAGCATTTATTTATTCATACATTTAAGTGATAAAATTTTCAAAATGAAAATTTACTACTAATTACTTGTTTACGAATAATTTTTCATTAATTGTTTTTTACATTTTGTGATTATCAAAACGTAAAGAGGTCGAAAAATATTAATAACGTTTTTAGGCATTATTTCTATCAACAGTATATTTTACTAGCATCACATTGTAAATTTTACTGCATTAAATTGTATATTTAAGTGCATCAAATTGTAAATTTTACTGCATTAATGTTGTATATTTTACTGCATCACATTGTAAATTTTACTGCACTAAATTATATATTTTACTGCATCATAGTGCAAATTTTACTGAATTAAATTATATTGCATTAAATTGTATATTTCATTGATGCACACACTAAAGACGGTCAAGTTAATTTCAAAATACTCCATTCATGAAATTTATATCGCAAACTCTTAAAACATGAAAATCCATGTGGGGTACATTTATGTAACCTAATGCAATAAAAGATAAAGTACTGCCAATTAGAAACATAACATTCATTACATTAATAAGGGCAGATCCTGTAAAAAAATGATATCATTAGAAAGGCGAAAAACCCTAACTATGCAATTTTTAGCCCCAAGTGCAATTTTCATTCTTATTGACCATGGAAGAGGCAAAGATCCTACGACAAACGCACATATGAAAACGGTCACAATGGATTTAACATGATTATCGATTTCTATGCATTAAGTTCAAAATACAAAAATAAATAAAGAATAGACATTTAGAGTTCATAAACTAACTTCTAAACAAATTATTCTTCAAGCTCCCTCGAGGCATGAACTCATATTCTAGCAGAGCCTTTGATCATCTTCAATGCAGTAACCAATTAACTTAACCAAATTTGGATGAATGAGATCACCTAGATAACTTACTTTTGCCTGTCAAATAGCACATTTCTTTGAGTAAATATCAAACAAAATTAGTCACAATACCTCAAACAAAAAAATATGTAAAAGAGACAAATAGATGTCTCACCAGCCACTCTTTATGGCCTTGAAGCCCGTCATGATTGAGGGTCTTAATGGCAACGGTAAGCCCTGTGTAGTCCCATTCTCTTCGATCCACCCTTTAAACACACAACCAAACCCTCCTTCACCAAGAAGACTTTCGGGTATAAAGTTTTGTGTTGCCATTTTGGGATCATTGAAAGAAAATTTACGAAGGCGAGAAGCAACATTGATTTCCTCTTCAAACCTTTGGGTCGATGAATTGATTTCCCCTGTACTGGTCGTAGTTGATGAGATTACTTGAGCTGTTGGTTGATCTTTTCTTGTATCGTTTGTTGATTTATTTTCTATTGCCACATACAAAACACAGTAAATCAGATAAAATCACCCAAAAGGACACCTCTTATTATAGACCTAACAACAAATCTTACAACAATTAATATGTTGATTTATTTATAAAAAAGAATAATGATAATGATAAACATTAGGTTAAACGAACACTATTTTATTAGCAAGCTCAAGACCCCACACCTGATTGATATAGTGTATTTTACACTTTTACCATTACGAGTATCAGACTTATATAGCAAATGTCCTGCTTATGAGTTACCCGATTATGCCTCGAAGAAATGTCTTGTCTGCTTTTTTCCAGTTATCGACAGTTATACTAGGCAAATTAATTTCTCACTGCCATATCTTACACAAGTATCAACATACATCCAACAGTTTGGCTTATAAGAGGGGTAATTTTCTGGCCCCTAGACTCTATACACCTGACAGCATAACTAACAACCTTTACACAAAACAAAACACTCCATTTTGCATTTTGCTAGGTTGAACAGCGATACTAAGTCACTAACTCAATGAACAGTATAATAATAAGTTCAAGAATTGCACCTGTAAAATAGTCTTAGCAGTGCACAGTGTTGTCCATGGTTCTGCGCTAAATAT
Organism: Tanacetum coccineum; assembly: GCA_026074375.1. Taxonomy (NCBI): domain Eukaryota; kingdom Viridiplantae; phylum Streptophyta; class Magnoliopsida; order Asterales; family Asteraceae; genus Tanacetum; species Tanacetum coccineum. Next base: position 1,028 of record BQNB010127960.1, on the reverse strand, counting down.
AGCATCAGCGGCCTGAATAAAAAACATTCCAGTATATCAGCAATGTGGAGACCATTGGCCACTTTCTATCATAGTTCAGATTACTAATTTAGAAAGGCAACATTTTCCTTTCCACAAAAAAAGTTATTGACACGGTAAAGTTAAAATAGTAAAAAAAGATACTAAAACTGATTTTGGTTCAATATATAACAGTTCTCAAACGGAAACTAATACCAATTATGTCACAAACTTATGAACAACAATCCCCAATCTTTAGCATTTGTTAGGGTAAGACTTATATGAGAATTATAAAACTGTATATGTCAAAATTGAGTAGCTAATTACCTACATCATTTTATTAGTATACAAGACTCAGATTTATAAAAGTGTATATGCTTTTAGCCATTGTGACTAGCAATGTGTTTATCATTCGCATATATTAGAGATGCAACATATTAGACAAAGAAACATATTAGACAACATATCTTGACCTAACAAAAAGCTTCAAAACTATATCTTGCATATTAGACAAAGAAACAAAAAAGATGCTATAGATATAACATATTTGTCATATTAGAAAGAAAGTTTTTGAACCTGCATTATTTGCATATCATATCTTCCAACAAGTTAAACATGGTCTTAAATAAATCACATAACATGCCACACTTGATTTTCGGGTCTTATGTAGTTAGTAGATAATCTAATGAAATCTTAATTAAACATCCTTTAACCGCATAATAATTTATAAGTTGAAAAGCAGCTAGCATAGGATCAAATTATCACACATGACAAAGGTATTTTATCAACCAGGTTATATCTATCAGTTAACCACATGGAAAAATGATCATACACATCGATCCTAGTTTGTCTCTGCATAACTAAAACATGACAAATATGTTACATCTATAGCCATTATCCATTTTCATTCCATTACTATGCATAAGAGCCCAAGGCCTAAAAGAACAACAAGCACCTGAATTCCAGCTCTTCATGATATGTCCCAAATATCTATTATACTCCCTATAATACATAAAATTGTTTCCAAAACA
>BQNB010127959.1:0-19355 GCA_026074375.1 Tanacetum coccineum | reverse complement strand
AATGTTTGTCGTTCTTAAGGGAGGTAAAATTCATTAATGAATTTGGACACGAGATCATCCCAAGTGGTTATAGAACAGGGGGGGTACTTTTTAAGCCATCGGCGGACTGCCCCAGTAAGAGAGAAAGGAAAAATCATAAGCTTAATCGTATAATTCGGCACATCCTTATATTTGATTGTGGAAGTTATTTTGTTGAACCAACGGATGTGGTCATAAGGATTGTCTTTCTTAAGTCCGAAGAATTGGTTCGAAGTCATCATATTAATGAGACTGTGCTTAAGCTCGAAGTGCTCAGCAAGAATTGGTGGAACCACGATTGCCTCCGCGTAACCCTCGGTGGGTGCACGGAGCAATTCCGCCATAGTACGTTGATCGGCCATCGTAACTACGGGTGATTCTTCAAGAGCGAACTGTTCGACTCTTTGATTAGAACATCTACGGTTACGACGTTTCGGGTTTGAAGTGGTTGGATTAGAAGAAGAATTACCAACGAGATTAGAAGAAGAACGAGTGCGCATGCACTAAAAAGATTAAAAGGAAAAATATTTTTTGGTTTTTCAATTTATTTCACAATTTATTTTAATGGACAAAACGAGATCGAATAACTTAAACCAATAATCGACAAGCTTCACGGTAGCTCTTTAAAAGAAAAACACACAAAGGAGCGGAGGAGTAGGAAAGCGCGAAGCTATTAAAAACCTTTCTCCTTTAGGGTCGTAGTTCCTCGGAACAACCCTCCTTATACCCCTCTTAGAGTTTGTTAAACTTTTAAAGGTGAGCCGTACGTCGCTAGTGACACAAAGGCAAGTTTTGAATCTTTTGTTCGGGAACTTATTATGATAATGCTCAAGATGCAAGCATTATATTGATGATGATTTTTATTTCTTAATTAAGACAATGTTTTTATGTTTTTGATTTTTTTTCTTTTTTTTGTATTTTTATAAATAAAAGAAAATATTCACAAACGGGAATAATAACTTCATGAGGGAAGGGTCTTCAAACAACTAATCTTAAACGTATTCACAAACATCGCACACACCACCGGAAACGGCGCCAAAATCGATAACCTTAGATTTCACCTTTAGTTTATATAATTATATATTTATATAAATAAGGAAAATAATAATTTAATTCAATTTATAGTATGTTATGTATTCCGAAAGACTCTTAGAAAATTGTTTTGACAAAAGGGCAAAAATCAAAAATCCCCCGGGTCGTCTCCCAACGAGGTGCGAATTGAAAATCGAGAACGTTCGTGATCGCGTTTTTGAATGGTTCAAGATTTTTGGAGTTGGTTTTCTAATTTCGATAATTAAAATGCAAAAACGATGAAAGAAAACCTAAAAACGAAAGCTAGAACGGATTTAAACCTAAAAAACGAGAACGGGATTCGAAACCCGTTCTTTAAAAAACCAAAATGAGAAATTTTAACCCTACGGATGCAAAATTAATTTTCCTAAGTGCAAAATGATAAAAGAAAATTTTCTAAAAAAGAATTATATTTTTTTGACTTTTTTATAATTTATTATGAATTAAAAACTGTTTTGAAAAGAAAAAATGATTAAAAATAGTAAATGATTTTGGAAAATTCTGAAAAAATACAGAAAAGTAGCTAAAAGTATGCTTGATTTAAGAAAAATAAAACAAAGTTCCCAGCTTATCCCAATAAGCTAAAATAAGCAGAAAATGGCTTATGGGCTATTTGGGCTAAATAAGGTTAAAAGGAAAATGTGTGCAAAGATAGGCAGAAAAGACCCAAGGGCGCTTTTGGTAGTAGAGAGTGTGTGTGGGACGTTTGTGTTAAAGGGGGAGGTCCAGGGTTCGAATCCTTGGCCTCCCTTTTTGCTAAAAATTGATTTTTTCTTTTTTTTAAAAAAAACTTATAAAACTGACAAAAATAAGCAAATTTAAAAAAATGGACTTTTTGCAAAACTGAAAAATAAGCTGGAAAATAAGCAAGAAAAAGTGGCAGTTTCACTATTTTTAACTAAGTCCTAAACAAGCTAACTGTTGGCTAATTTTGAGGACAAATAAGCTAAGGCAAATGAAAAATAAGCTAAGACAAGATTATCTACTATACCTAATAAGCAAGTTTGAACAAAAATAAGCAAGGAATATAAGCTAAAAAGGACAGAATCTATAAAAGGCTTTTAAACTTAAAATGTTAAGCTACAAATGCAAATAAGCTCAAATAAGCTCTACCCTAAGTACAATAAGCTAAAATAAGCACTAACTAACCTAATAAGCAAATTCAAACAAAATTAAGCAAAGAAAAACAGACAGATGAGCATAAAAAAGGCAAATAAGCTATAAGCAAAAAAATGGCAGTCACAAAGCCTAAGGGGCACTTTTGGGCTTAAATTTAAGCACCTAAGAAGGACACTTAAGGGCTTAAGGCTTGAACTAGCTTAAAGTCTGGCTTATGGGATTTCTAAAAAAACCAAAGAAAACAAATTTTGAAAGACAAATAAGCCACTAAAAGGGCTTGTGAAAACTGCGGTCATAGTCAGCATATGCTGACTTGGTTTTTTCTTAAGAAAAATGTGACTATTGCAGCCTAAAAATAAGCAAGAAGATAAGCTTTAAATTAAAAACAAAGTTAAAAACAGATGGAGTGGGACAGGAAATAAGCTTGTGCTCAAAGTTTCATAAGCTGAAAACAAATTTTACTATCTGAAATATTGAATTGAAAAGGGAGTTTTTAAACTAAGAAAGGACACTAACCAAAATTGATCTGATTAAAAAACACAAAAGGTAAACTAAAAGGAAACCTAAACTACTGCATTTAGACTTTAAGAACAACACAAAAACAACTTGAAAAAGCTGTTTGAAAAAGCTGTTTTAAAAAGCTTCAATCAAACAAGCAGTTTGATACTATTCTGTCACCACAGAATCAAACAACCTTTTGAAAAAACCTTTAAAACAAACTTAAGACTTTAAAATTTTTGAAACCAGTTTAAAACCAACTTAAAAAGGGCTGCCAAAGTTGACAGAATGACCCAATAAGGGCTTTTTAAACCATATTTGACCCTGATTTGGCACTTGTGCCAAACACCCCTTTAAATTATCAATTCCAAATTTTAAATAATGAGGGTATTTAAGCTTGGGACTTTAAGATAAATAACAAGCAAGTAAAGTTGAGCAAAAATAAGCAAAAAGAAATAACAAATAAGCAGTAATATAAGCAGATAAGAAATAAGCAGATAAAGGGGCAAATAAGGCAGATTTAACATTAAAACTTAAAAAAGGACAATTAAGCATTAAACAAGCATAAATAGCAACAAATAACAGCAATAACAATAAAAAGCAAGAATAAGCATAAAATAAGCAAATGAATAGTAAAATATGCAAAACTGGGAAAAGTAGACCTCACAATTGTCCTCTAGCTTTGGCAAGAGGTTTAAGCTCTCAAAGCTTTATAACCAATCCTATAGCTTTCCAAGAAGCACTAAACCCATGGCCATCCAAGATTTACCATGCTGCTTGCTTTTCTTGGACAGATTTTTACAATTTTTTTGGATTTTTGATATTTTTTTTGGACAAAAAATGAAATAAGTTTTCAAATAGGCTTTTAATGTCTTAAAAGCTTATAATAGAGCTTAACAAACAGTATTTAAAAAACAAGTAATTTAAATGACAATATTTAAAGTAAAACTGTAAATTGCATAAAATTAAATGACAAGTAATTTAAAGACAGAAATTTAAATGACAATATAAAAAACAGTATTTAAAATGGTACAAATTGTTGTTTACAAGCTTTTGACTTAAACAAAAATCAACAAAGTACAAATGAACTACACTATGCCTATTTATACTAAGTCTTGGCCTCTTCTCTTATGTTTCTTCTGAGAGTACTCAAGGCCGGTGTGCTTGTTGTGTGAGTATAAGCCCATAGTCAATCTTGGCCTTTAATTTTCTTGGTGCCCAATCCTCAAATCATGACCTTTGATTTCTTGTTGTTTTCCTTTGTCCAATGGGGAGGTTTAGAATTGCCAAGGTGGCAATGGCTTCTTAGTGGGGGTGCGGGTGGTGAATGACAGTTTTTGTCTAGGTGAACAGTAACGAGGTTTGCTGGGTGGTTGAGAGAGAGACATGTGGGGTTTATTTTTTTGGCGGGAAAGATGGGTTTAAGTTATACATGGTATAACTTTGGAGAGTTGGCAAAATTTGTCCTTGAGTTTGATAAGTAGTATTACACCGGTGGTCCTTGTGGTGTGTTAAGTTTGTGGGTTTTGCAGAAATGGTCTCACGAAGTGTTATGTTTTGTTTGCAAGAATAGTCTTTTTAGATAACGACAGTTAAAGTTTAAGGTTATAGGGCTTAACAGCCATAAGTGTCATATGGGCATATACATAGGACTTGGACAAGCTAGTGTTTAAGAGTATATTGGGTATTTCTATTGTTTTTGGTCTTCATATGTACAGCTTAATGGCTGCCGTCCCATTAGATGGGTTACGGGTTGGCCATGAACTTTTTCTTCAGTTTCGGCTCCGTCTTTGACTTTGACTTTTTGACTTTGTCTTTTCACGCTTTTCCATTCCGTGCTCGGTTTTGTTGTTTTTGGCTTTGTTTTTTGTCCTTTTGTCAAATATCCGTTTCCTGCACAATATAAATGAAAACATACAAATACAATATAATTTTGGTACGTTTTTGGTCATTTAAGTCTGATTTTAAAGGTCAAAAGGTCATGTGTAATTAAGCACATAACACGATCGATTCATTAATCAGACTGTTAATCTACTATCTACACGTCTTGCATTGATCTAGTTCTGGGAAACCGCAAAGGCAAATACGGTTAATGGTGAACGTCAGATACAAGCCTTAGTTGATAAGAATAAGGTGATCATCACAGAGTCAAACATTAGAAGTGATCTTCACTTGGAAGATGCAGGAGGTACTGATTGTTTGCCAACTGCTACAATTTTTGAAGAACTAGCACGAATAGGGTATGAAAAACCTTCTTAAAAGCTTACATTTTATAAAGCTTTCTTTTCTGCGTAATGGAAGTTCTTAATTCATATAGAGAATCTTATGGTCGGTAAAAATGACGCTCTTCGTCTCGTACAAGTAGTGTCTCCAGATCTTTAGAACGAATACAACTGCACCCAGTTCCAAATCATGGGTGGTGTAATTCTTTTTGTAGATATTCAACTGTCTAGAGGCATAAGCAATCACTTTTCCCTTTGCATCAGCACGCACCTCAAGCCTTGGCATGATGCATCACAGTATACCATGAAGTCTTCTGGCGCATCAAGGAGTACTAGAACAGGTGCATTACACAACTTATCCTTCAAGGTTTGAAATGCCATCTCTTGTTCATCACCCCAAACATACTTCTTGTTTTACTGAGTCAAGATGGTAAGTGATTTGGCAATCTTAGAGAAATTCGTGATGAATCGCTGATAATATCCTACTAAACCTAAGAATGAGCGGACTTCTATTGGCGATTTAGGGGCTTCCCAATTCTTAACAGCTTTAATCTTGTTGGGGTCTACATGAATGCCATCATTGTTAACTACATGCCTAAGGAACTACACCTCTTGCAACCAGAATTCACATTTTGAAAACTTTGCGTATAGTTTCTCCTTCTTGAGTAGGTCTAAGATTAACCCTAGATGCATTTCATGTTCCTCCTTTGTCTTGGAGTAGATCAAAATATCATAGATGAACACGATAACAAATTTATCTAGGTAGGGTATGCATACTCGGTTCATCAAGTCTATGAATACCGCTTGTGCATTTGTTAAGCCAAAGGGCATGACTGTGAACTCGAAGTGTCCATATCGAGTTCTAAATGCGGTCTTTGGAATGTCATCTTCATGTACTCTCAACTGATGGTATCCGGACCGAAGGTCTATCTTGGAGAAGTATCGTGATCCTTATAGTTGATCGAATAGGTCGTCGATTCTTGGGAGGGGATAACGGTTATTAATGGTCAGCTTGTTCAACTCTCTATAGTCAATACACATCCTAAAAGAACCGTCCTTCATCTTAACGAACAATACCGGTGCTCCCCATGGCGATGAACTTGGTCGAATAAAACCTTTGTCCTGGAGTTCCTTGAGTTGGTTCGACAACTCCTCCATTTCAGTAGGTGCCAAGCGATAGGGAGACTTCGCGATCGGCATTGCCCCAGGGATTAGATACGAAACTCAACTTTTTGAAAAGGAGGTAATCCTGATAGGTCATCAGGGAATACCTCGGAGAAGTTTTGAACAATGACGATGTCTCCTAGTTTCGGCACTTCTTTATTCGCACTCATAAGACGCTTCACCTTCTCATCTGGTTGTTCTCTGTATACTCTAAGCATCTGATGACATCAAATAACGTCACTTTTATAACATCATTTATCCCATCTAAATAACCCATTTTGTATAATTATTGCAAAAAATTGTTACATAACACCATTGTATTATGATGAATTGCAGTAATTATGGAGTACTATGGTGAAGATTAGGAAAAAAGTTACACATTTTGGAGCCTTAAACAAAGACATTGAATATATTGTTCAAATATCCTATACTCTGAATCAATCACGGAAAGAGACAGCGTATCTTTGCCTGCACTTCACATGAAACCACGGAGATATAAAGTCCAATACGATGTATCCAGGAGACATCTATATGCCGTATTCAATATAAAGTAATAAAATATTCTAGAAGATATCAAACGTGGTCCCTACTCTAAGAAAACCCTGATACGCTGTATCCATCTATCTTGATACGTCGTATCGACAAAATTCCAGGCCCTATAAACAGAAACCCTAAAAAGGGGTTTTTAGTGTGCTTGGTCATATTTTCGATACCTTAACCACAAAGTCTATTTTACATAAGACAAGAAGAGCATAAGAGTATTAGAAAGATGTCAAGCAAAAGCTATTTATTCCATAGGAAAACAACTTTGTGATCTCCTATACTTTAGTAATCATGGTCAAGTGTTTGGTATCATGCATTGAAACTCTGTTGAGATTACTTTGGTTGAAATTATAACTCTTGTATTATTTATATGTTTTGAGGGCTAATACCCTTGGGTATTAGCCATTATTATGAAATTATGAATGTTTGTTTGCTTATCCTGAATGCTTAATTTAACATATATTGCTTGTTTATGTTTATCAATTTATACTTGTTTACGTACTTTTGTATGCGACCTAATCATCAACTGGAATCTAGTGATACCAGACCAAGTTAGCAATATGTTGGGAAAAAAAAAGGGAGCCCCCATTTCCTTCCCAAATATAGTCATTTACATATCTAGACCAATATTATTAACAAAAAATGACCTATCTTTGCCTTAGATTAGTACTGAGTTGGACCAGGCAGTTGACGCCTTGGGATCAACGAGAAATTCTTAATCAATTGGTAAAGACTTGGCCAGTGGACTACTAGTATATAAATTGCCATTAAGCAGTAAGTGGGTAAAGTCTCTATGAGCTAGGGTTTAACAAGATCACCATTGTTTTAACCCCTAAGATAGATTATAATAGCAAATATTATGCTTTATACCGGATACGTTTAATTGTGATAGAATTCTATCCTACGTTCTATGTCTTAGAAAAAGTAACGCCTAAGTGTTAAAGAATGATAATGCAGCCTCAGACAATGCTCTAATAAACAAAACAAAGTTTAACTGGATTAATCATTGGTTAAAACAGTTTTCTTATATTATCTAGACTTTCTTCTATCGTTTTGTCTGTCTACTTTCGTGTGTTTTGTGTCTTAAAGTTGAATCTAAGTCACCACAAACATTTTCTAGTTCTCTCAGTCTAACCCCCCCCCCCCCCTTATCTGTTAGAATTAGGACTAACATAGGTTTAGCATAGGTTTAACATAGAATATAATTAACGTAGTTTAAATTAACTTAGTTTGGTTAACTAAAATATTGATAAAATAAAAGATTAATTCTCTCTCTTAGTGACCACGAAACTCCATCTGATCAGGTACACTGCCCGTTAATGTGATGTTTTAGGTAAAGTCGGCAAAATATAAATTTAAAACCTGAATACTCTAAAATAAAACCTATACGACGACACAATTAAGTTTTTGGCGCCGCTGCCGCGGAGTGAAATTTTAATCTTGAATTTTATTTAATATTTTTTTAACATTAGATTAATTTAACCCCTAGGATTAGTGTAATTTAGATTAATTAGTGTAATCTAGATTAGTGTAAAATTATGTATATTTGTTTTTAGTTGTTTACTCGTTTTATTTTTAATTGTGCTGTGTTTGTATGTTTTTAATTGTTTTTTATACCACTGATCTAAGTCGATAACTGAATTCGGCATATCCACTTCAATTGAATATGACGTATCTAACTTTCTTTACCAATACAGCGTATCCATTCAATAGACTGATATGACATATTCAGATCAATTAAATACGGCTTATCGTTTGTCTGATACAGTAACAAAGGAGTTTTTAATGCTTGAACTTAAAGCTTAAAATTTTATACACGTCTTTTTCCAACTGGTTCTACTGAATATTTTCTGGTTATTTTCAGTAACAATGACAAAGGTAATCAAGGAAGAGTTCGAGAAACTTGAATCTCTAAAGATCATTTATGATTCATTCACTTGAAATTTTTCATAAAGAATTCAACCGGATGAGCAAAATGGATGACTATTTGTTTACACTATACAGGTTTGAAATCTGGAGCTTGCAAGCATTCCATTGACTTAAAGATGAAGATGATCGTAACAACTAGATTACACATTGATCGATGTTGAATGGAACATGAATCCCATCTAATGTTGAATTTATTGAATGGTTGGCTTTAAAATTTTATAACCATAAAACAATGGATCAATATACAAAGAATGCATTATTAATTTATTAGGCTAGAGGGGATGATGAAGTTGAACTCACTGACGAAGAGTCCTCTAATTCTAATGATGAAGATGAAGTTGCTGAATTCTTTAGGATCGACACTAATGTATTTTATTTTGAGACCCTACATGAAAGCTTTCAAGGAACTTTAAATTATCTTATATAAATCGATCCAGATTTCTTTACTAATAGGATATAAATGTTTTAAAACCAATGAAGAATAAAATGATGAAGGATATATGAGTGGAATCATAGACAAACCATAGGTACATGAAAGACAAGGACGGAGTAATAGAGTATGGGAAGATCCAACTCTTGTTGAACACTTTTATGAACCATTCATTAATTCAACAATGGACCATTAGTGATAGGCCCAAGCTTGTAGCTGGAAAGATGATGGATATTGATGATTGCGGGAACCTTTCTGGAGCATACATATTAGGAAACACATCCGATATCAGATTTAGAATTGTATGAAGCATTGGAGGATGGCAGACTTAAAGACGAAGCTTTAAAAAATAAAGCCATCTTGGAAGAAATGATTGACGATGATGATGAATCACATAATGAAGGTTCGAGAAGATGGGACGACTATGAGAATACCATCCATGATCATGAAGAAATAGAAAATGAATAAGAGCATGAAAACGAAGAAAGATGTGAATTATTGTAATAACAAACCCTCACCATAATACACCCAGGTTTGCAATATATAAAGATATAGATGATCATGTATTATAATTGACAAGATGAAGAGTATGTGGCCGAAAAGGAATAGAAATCAATGATTTGATCAAAGACCAAAGAAGATGCATGTCAGGCATACCAAGAGATCTTTCGTAGGATGGACAAAGGGTGGATGGTAACAAGAGCCAAGTGAAAGAAGCTGAAGAAAAAGTCTAACTTAAAGACTAGCTGAAAAAAAGTGCTTCCCGGGTGAAAACCCAAATAGTTTTTATTTATTTTTATCGATCTGTCTACCAACATCAATAAACGGTGTACTCGCTTTCAATGACATATACGGCGTAATAATGTCTAGATGTTATCAGTCTTTATATTCTGCATTAAACCTTATTGTCAGATCTGTCTATACGGCGTATTCATGCACATTGATACGGTGTAATGGCAGACTAACTCGTATTGATACTTTTTAAATACAAGTCCTTTCTATAAGGCTATCCAGGTTTATGGATACGCAAGCATAATCAACTTTCCTGCACAGTAATAATGTTTTTATTATTTTAATAACCGTTAGGATACACGCAATAGGATTTTGCATGTTTTTTCTATAATTTACACAGGACCTCGCAGGAAAAGAAAACGAAACAAGTTGGTGAATTATCGATCATCCATTGAATCTATGAGGTTGTTAGTCATAGCTGTATTCAAACGCATTTACAACACACATTCTTGCTCATAAACTCAACTTGGAGAATCAACCGAGTAAAACATCATGGAGTTTATCATCTAATTCATTTAATTTTCCCTGTTTTTAATGTTTATCTATACAACGAGGACGTTGTATAATTAAGATGGAGTGGAATTAGAACATTTACTAGTCCCAAACTTTCACATTAAATATTATAAAATTATTGGCTAAATTTAAAAAAAATTCAAGCATACTTTTGTGAAATTACTAGTTACATAACCTGCACACAATAACCCTTATTAGATATTGTGAGGATTCAGCCTTATCCGTTTCCAAATGTTTACCCAAATCCCACAAAAATATGAGTGTGTCGGTGATGTTTATAGACGTTATAGAACTTGCTTGGTATATCTATCGAGAACACAATAATGAGGTACTATAATGATTAATATGAGTAACTTGTTTAAACTGGTAAATTTCTAGGATTACACCCAAAAAGCATGTATATGCTATTTTATTAACTAACTATACTGGTTAGTTAACCCCCGTATAAACCCTTTGTTTACTCTCATTTTAAGAGTAAGATACCCCTAGAAAAACCTATAGAGCCAATCCTTTAGGATAACACCAACTATTTGTTTCGTTACACCTTTACACCTTAGCCTACCCTGTTAGATTAAGTCCATTTATCAGTTGCTAGTTGCTTAAAGTGTAAAGTATGTATTTCCTGTGTCTTGTGTCATTTTCTATCTCTGGTATGGTTGGGAAATTTGCACATTGCAATGGGAATGTAAAAAGTAGTCAAAACTCATGTATTTTTACTACCATCACAATTATTGGTACATCCGAAGAATGAAGAATCATGAAAGAAATTATCCGGAGTTATTATGATCGTGAAGATGGTGAAATTACACCGAGATTCGTAGTATAGTATTGTTAAAAAAATCAAAAAAATTAGAAAATTGCAACAAAAAAGAGGAGGAAAGTTTGAAGATAGTCGGTTTGTTAAAGCTTAAACCGATGGTATTATTTGAAGGATTGATTATTCGTTGATACGTGGTTATAAATCAACGATGTAATGTTTTATATAAAGTGGTAGATATCACCACTTGTCTTTCTAAAAGTATGTAAAGTAGGGGATGATTGGGAGTGACCGTAACGGGAACGCCACTTAGGTTGTTAACTTTGATCTATGATCAGACGATGTGTATATAGTTGTTGTCTTTAATCCATGTAACGGTCGAGAAAAAGTATCTAGCAACTTGTACCTTATCTGTTTAGACTTAATCTATTTATTTCATGAATTTTTATTTAACAACAATTTTATTTAATGAAGGATAAGACGGTGAAGATGTTTTATTGGATGGACAATCTTTATGAAAATGTCCTAGTTTGCCATAAGCAAAAAACATTTTATTGAATTTGTCCATGGATTTCCTAGCAGAACCAACCCTCCTTGGTCTTTTATAGAATCTATTTTGGTTTGCAAGAAGTGCTCTTTCATGAAATTCTTGGTTTAGATCAGCCTAAACTCTTTGATGTTCTTGGTGTCTTCTTTGACATCTGAGTTACTCTCCTAAAAGTAATTGTTTGAAATCAAAGCTTTTAAACTTGAGCCTTGAATGATAAATCTATTTGTCTCAAGACTCCGTTAGATTTGATCCAATCAAGCCTTCCTTATAGTTGGTATTTTTCCAAACAAAAGTATGCAAGCTATCATTTTTATAGATATTGACCCAGAGTCTAATTTCTACTTAACCATGTGAGGTCTTGATTCAGATCAATAAGCAATAAAGTGTTTAGTCTAGAGAGAGAAAGAGGGAGGAGGAGGATTAGAGAAAAGATAAGAAAGAGATTAGAAGAAACTTGGAAATAAGTGAGAAACCACACAAGAAGACACACCTCACAAATGAGTGGTGGTGGGGTATTTTATACTCCATATACAAGAATTGAGCATAGGAGCTCAACTCTTTTAAGACTTAACTAATTTATTGGGTCTCCCGTGACATTATTTTAGTCATGAACCTTTCTCTAGCTATACACAATATTATTTCACTATTAATACAAGTACCTTTTATCTCAATAAGATCGTCACTTTTATCAATCCTAACAATCTTCCCCCAAGGGACGATCATTGAGATCTCTCTTTGATTGCATTAATGATCATCATTTTCTTATTCGTAACAATCTCCCCCTAAAGGATGATCATTGAGATCTCTCTTGTGACTTTGAACTTAATGCTTGTTTGTCTTTGGGTCTCGTTGTGTAATAGTGGTTTTCGTTCATTCATGCTGCTAGTATCTTGATCCTGATCTTCCATTATCACTTTTTTCCTTTGCCTTTGAGATCTATTCATATCATCATACTTTAAACCGTGAATCTACTTGATTTATCTTTGAAGCTTCTAACCAATAATACTCATACTTCTTGACTAGCTTACAATCTTACCATGTAGAATTTTTTCCTGACCAATAACTAAAGTTTTAAGGAGTTCTTTGACTTATTCAGAGTTGCGGAAGTGTATCTTAAAACGTTGATTATGAAAAATTAATGTATGAAATTATGATGTTTACTGGCTTCCTGATAGGTAGAGATTGTTGATGTTGTTGTATAAATTGTAATCTATCCCTCAATTCTTCCCCCCAAATAAACAACCATATCGTTCGCCAGCATAACTTTACACAACAACTCACATAAAAAAGAAACTATATCCTCTAAGTCAATTAAGTCTCGAATGATGTATACACATTATCTTCCCCCATTTTGTTACACTAGTGTTGTATACACCAAAGTCAATTAAGTCCCGGATGGTACACATTATCTTCCCCCTAATTGTTGCCTCTAAATCGAAATATTCAGCTAAGGAACCACATTCTCTTCCCCCTGATTATTGGATGACCAACACACATAATCATAATCTAGTTGACGCTGAATAATTCCGATAGTGAAGACATGTGTGAAGTGCGGTCTGAAGTCCAACTTACAAACTTCAATTCCAACCAATAACCCCTCATCAATATTGTTGGATATCATAAGTAACCAGGGTATTTAACACATCACTTGAATGAATCAAGGAAATGTTGTTTGGTTTTTTCGAAAACAAATTTCAAAAAAACCAACTATAACTACTGTGTGGAGATCACTTAGATATCTAGTTAACACTAATTGAATCATTAACAAGCATTCTTAAATAGTGACCTAGCGTTTCAGTGTTGGGCTGATGAATCACTGTAAGTATTTCCATTCAAATCATTGTTGAAATACTTAATTTCAGAAGCCACTCTGAATGTTCCGGCAACTCACTAAGACTTGCACGTCACAAATAGACAATAAGCAACTCTTGTACTTTTTGTATCTTTGATGTTTAATACAAATGTACTTCTGTGTCCTATGTGAGATTTATGATTAGATCTCTTTTTGGCTCTAGACTCAATTAGTGCTTTTTGGTTTTAGTAATCAGAGGCTGGAGCAGACTGCCACCTTTTCAATATCAATAATCTCGGAGTGAGATGTCAATAGATAATCATTTAAATCTCGTGACAATATAAACAAGAATTCCTTTTGAGAGAATCTTGAGTGGTTGGAAGAGTTGTGCATTGCTCACTGGCTCCATGATTCTTTTCTTCATACCAAAATATCATCCTTTGTGATTTCGTATAGATTATGTATTGACCCAGTTTTCTGCATAATAATTGTGGAGGGCTTCTTTCTTTTCACCATTTACACATCATTTCTTTTTCATTCTTCAACCCCTTCAATGACTACCAAGACGTCTTTACTATCATCATGTTGTGATTGTTCCGATGCTAGCTCATGCCTTAGTTGTCATTATTCCCATTTTCATTCTACTCCATCATACCTAAGGACTTATATTCTATCATTGAAATGTCCCTGGGTAGAAAACCCATCCGGTTCTGGTTGGATCATGAAGATACCAAACTTACACCGTATTTCATCTTCGATCATTGTGAGTAGTTGGTTATGGTATTTAGATCGAAACCATAAACCATTTGAAAATCAATCAAGTGTTTGATATAAATCAAAACAATTTAAACACTTTGAAAGTTTCACTTTTGAGAAAAACTCCCCCCTAACACATGTGCATGATAGTCATAATTATTTTGCACATGAGGAAAGAGTTAATTGGCACTTTTGATAC
Organism: Tanacetum coccineum; assembly: GCA_026074375.1. Classification (NCBI taxonomy): domain Eukaryota; kingdom Viridiplantae; phylum Streptophyta; class Magnoliopsida; order Asterales; family Asteraceae; genus Tanacetum; species Tanacetum coccineum. Next base: position 5,002 of record BQNB010127959.1, on the reverse strand, counting down.
TTTTAGATCACTTTGTTATTCCACACATTTAAGCATTTACTTTCTGATCACATTTTAATACCATATGATATTTTTGATATCAATGGATTAAAATAGCTATATGAGATTTTGAAAACACATGGGAGAAAATGGATATAGCATGATTATGATTTAGAACCTTTCTGAATGTTTTAAACAAATTTGAAAACCTAGTTGCGTCAAAATATGTTGATATCTAAAACGTATGGTCAGTAGATTGCTCACTTATCCACTCCAGTCCTTTAATTTCAGGAAACGGTCATATACCGGACACAATCTTTACTATAAGCACGCTTATCGATATAAACACACTTGACACACAACTAATTTTAAATCAAGTTTAATATCATTTGATCAAAAACATTTGTCCTTTATACTCCCCCTCAAAAATATATCAAAAGGGTGAACGAGGAAGGGAGTGATGAACATACAATTTGAAAGATTTTAACAATCTTTTTTAACAATCCTTGAAAATTGTGTTCAACATCAAACACTTGGTTTTGAAAAACTCCCCCTCAAAAATAGATATAAATCAAATGATTGAATGAGAAAGGAAGTGTTGAACACACAAGTTGAAAGATTTTGAAAAATCTTTTAAATAACTCTTGAAAATTTGTGTTCCAACTATTGTATACCAATTTACCTATAAGCCAAGATTTGGAATATTCTTTAATGAAATAGCTCAAGTATGAGAAGTTGTAAGCTTCCCGTTGCAAGGGTAAATGTACAACAATGTACACTTTCCTTTATTTGAAGAACGAGTCCTAAGCTGACATTTACTTAGAAGTCGTATGTCCCGAGCATACTTTTTGAAAAGATGTGGATAAAAAATTGCTCGGGACAAAGAAGATTTCTCTTCTTTTAAAGATAAAGCGCACTGAAACGTACACTTTCTTTTTATTTGAAAACCGGGTTGTTATCTGAAATTTAATAACAAGCCATTTTGATGAGCAAACTTTTGAAAGATTTTTGAAAATTGTTTGGAAACAGTTGAATAATTTTTACTCAAAACAAGAAGATTTCTCTTCCTTTGAAGGTAAAGCGCACTAAAACGTACACTTCCCTTTTATTTGAAGACCGGGTTGCAATCTGTCATTTGATTACAAACCATTGACATCGAATTTAGACAACAACCTTTGGAACCCATTTAAGCACGATGCTAATGGGTTTGCCAAGTTTTGACAACCACTATAAAGTTGTGTCAATTTGATGTAAAGATGTTGAGTTCCAACGAGAGCTTGAAACCGGTGTTTCATTTGAAAACAACTCTCGTGGAATCAACGGAGATTTAAAATTCCTTTTGATTTTCCATTGATTTTTGAAACTCGGTGTTTCATGTGGAGTTTTAAATCTTGTTGACGAAGAAGATTTCCATTTGTTATTGTCATTTGATAAAACATTCCGAAAATTTGTTTTTGCATCATTTGAAAATCTTCCTTTCATGTTGATGGTCGAAGCAAAGTCATTCTTGTTTTGCATTGAAAGCATTTCTGATTTGGAATATTTGAAAGATTTCAAATGACTTTGCTTTGGTCTCCACACTTGTTTTACCGGTGTAAAACGAGAGTGTAGAGTTACAAAAACTTGATTCTTTCCTTTTAAAGTGCTTGTCTTAAAACTCTTTTGAGAAGTAGATGCTTCATGTGGTATATCATATATCATAACACGGGGTCGATTCTTGGACTTGGCTAGTTTCTAGAGAGAGAAACACATGAGAGAGTTTTTCTAGTAAGAGAAAATGTGTTTTATAAGAAAAGAGTAAATGACTAGCTTGCCTCTTCCAAAGTTGGAAGAGGCTTATATAGTTCTTACAATATACCGGGTATTAGTACCCGACTTAATACCGAAAATCATACTATTAACTATTAAACTACGAGCTATAATAAACAGTAAAATACACGGGGTGACCGAGTCTTTTTCTAATATCTAACAATCTCCCCCTAAGGGAGGTCACCCTTGAAAATACAAAACTTAATCACTTCAGTCTTTAGCTCGTAGACATTTGATATCTTGTACATTTGGGATAGTGATCTTTTTATTCATCTTAGACTTGTCTTTGATTGTGATCTTGATCTTTCTTGAGATCATCACCCAAACATAATCTTACATCATCTTGTAATGGATCGCCATCTCGTGCACTTGTGAAGAAATACATGATATCAGAGTTTGCGGAAGCTTTGACACCTTTATGAGGTCTTTCATAACTTCATAACAAGTGTAGGTCGTGTCTGAGCATTCGGTTATTCACTTGATATCTCAGGTGCTGGGAATTTCCATCTCCATCTCCATCTTTAAGATATCCTGTAATGAAACAGTTAGCAATAAAGAGAAAATTGATTTGAAAAGTCAGTCTAAGTGTTTCTTATAAAAATATTTTGTAACACTTCAAGAGATTTGATTGTTTGTCAAATGATCAATAACCGTCAATTCTTATACTGGAACAAGTTTGATTCACACAGAATCGCACCATCGTTTCTTTCCAGTTGACACAAGTTTGATTCTTGTAGAATCGCACAAGTCACCTACCAAGAGCTTGTTTGATGTTGGCTCTAGCAGGATTTCCATCTTCATTGTGAAAAACCATCGTTTCACTCGGATGTTCTGGCAATATCACAAGGATAATGCGTAGGACTCTTAGGATAGACTTGTTTCCACAGTGTGTGAAAGACAAGAGAATTGGATATGTGTCCTAACGAGATTAATTGACGATCTCTTGGCTCTAGACTCAATAGTGCGTTTTGGTTCTAGTAATCGGAGGCTGGAGCTGACTGCCACCTGTTCAATATCAACTAACTCGGAGTGAGAAAGTCAATAGATAACGTGTTTAGTCTCCGTGAGAAATGAAACAGAAATCTTTTGAAAGATTCTGAGTGGCTAGGGAGGGTTGTGCATTGCATCACTGGGTCCATGATGTCGATCTTCAATGTCAGCAATCATCTTAGTGATTCTGGCAGCATATGTATTGACCCGGTTTCTGCCTAAGTGTATGGAGGGCTTCTTTCTTTACACCCTTTATCTTTACAATTCTTTTTAATTCTTCAACCCCTTCAGTGCTTACCGAGACTTCATGACTAGAACCTTGTTGGGTTTATTCCAGTACTAGCTCCATCTCAGTCGGCACTTTTCCCTTATTCTCACTTTTACTCCTTTTATATGTCATACCTAAGGACTTCTACACTAACTAGTGGATTGTCCCTGGGTAGATCCCTCCGGTTATGGCTGGATCATTGGGAATAGTACCTAACCTTACCAACCTTATAACTCCAATGAAAGTTTCATCAAGATCATTTTCCACTTAAACAAAAACATCGTTCATTTCTTTTACATCCTTTTTAAATCGATTCTGAAAGAGTATAAAATAGAAATACAACTTTTAAACAATTGGATTCATTTCTTTTTCATCTCTCTTACAAATCTTTTGAATTAACTTAAACAACATTTGGAAAATATTTTCCATTTCATTCAAATCCACAAGCATTGGATTTGCACTAGGCATTGATGCCATGCTTGGTTTTGTCTTAGAAGAAAATTCTTCAAAAGATATTTTTGAAACAGAAGATATACAAGATGATGAAAAATATGTTGATCGTGCAGAAAGATCTATTTTGAGGAAAAATTGTCATAAAGTTTGTTCAATTTTCCTAAATCCGATTAGTTGTATTTTTAACTTCTTAAACTTTTTTCATCTTTTTAAAACCATTCATTTTTTAATAGGCTTCTTTTTCCAGCATCCTCAAGAGTTCACCAGAATCAAACACATGCAATTGTTGCACTCTTATTACACATTCATATGCATTAATACAACCTAGGAATTTTGGCGTAAGCTGAAAAGAAGAACATAAGGATCGTTATTATCCCAGAAACACGACTTCTAAGGTATCCGCGAAAAGCTTTTGTTCCTTGAAGCAACCAAGTGTTTCAGTTGATTTGCCATGTTACCAACAACATTTTTAACAAGATCTTTGATTTTAGCTTGTAACTGAAGAATATCATTAAGATATTTTCCTCTTTGTTACACTGTGTTTGATTGAAAATTGTTTGTGTCTTTTGATATTCCTCTTTTTGTCTCTTTTAAATCTTGACTATCTAACTCTACATTATCTCGTTGTTTTTCTAGATCTCGAATGAACTCTCATCACGAAACCAATTGGAGACTGACTTGTCGATTATAACATTTTGCCCGTCTCATCACCTCCAGAAATTTGTTGAGATAATTATTATCCTTGTAATAACCTTCCCAAAATAACGATATCCCCTTTCCTTATACACACTCAAGCTGACTATCAAAGATCTGTTTGTTGTTGGACTTTTTGAGCAAATAATTGTTGTTTTTCAGCTTCCTGAGCTAAGCGTCTTATTTCCTCGTTTGATCCCATTTTCCCTATTTATCACGACGAACCCAATTAATTTTCAACTCAAACACAAAAATTCAATCCAAAAATCACAGCTTTCTCAAAAGAAATATTTTTGCAACAAAAATCGTGATCCAAAAATTATAACAAAAATTTTAAATTCTCACAACACAACTTTATCACAATACTACACAATTTGAGCAAAATGGTACAACTTTATTTTCACAAATGATATCCAAGATTTTCAAAATAGTAAGTGTAAGTGATCAGCCACATACAAAATTATTCTCCCCTTATGTTTGATAAGCAAATAACCGGCCCAAACTTTTACTAATTATGGATGCCAGCCCAAACTTTTGACTAACCCTAAAATTCCTAGTATAAAACACTCTCACTCAACACACTCTAACCCTATCTCAAACATACTCAGTTATACACACACGCCTCTTTTAGACTTCAATCAACACACGACACAAGTTAGATGCTTATCTTTCTTAAACATCAAACATCTTTTATCTTGTTCAAACATAACGCAATACAAGAAAAAGAAAATTATCTTTTGACTTGATCTTTTAGAACTACGAATAAAACACTTCAACTTGTAGAGGCTACAAGATCTTGTTCAATTGAAA
>BQNB010127958.1:1662-19355 GCA_026074375.1 Tanacetum coccineum | reverse complement strand
GAGCCAGATTACTTAACCAAGGTTGAATTGATCCATGAACAGTAGGTAAAGTCTTGTTCCAATCACGATCAGGAGTAGGAAGCTTGGCTGGTTTTTGAATCCAATCAGGATGCTGAGATGTGTCTTCATCAGATTGTTCTTCAGTAGTTCCTATATCAAACTCTTGATGTGCGTGTTCTTCTAAATCTCTGGCAGTGTGCATTGGCTCCTCTACTTGAGCAGACTTGCCAGCGGACCTGTGATGAGATTTGGATCCTTCAGTTGACTTTCCAGCAGTCTTGAATGTCTTTTCCTTTGGTGCACTGGTTGACTCAGGTTCTTTTCCTGATCTCCTTCTTTTAGACCCCCAGTTTGATCCAGCGGAGGGTTCTTCGTCAGCATCTGCATCATCTTAACGTTGTTTGATAGTGACATTGTCTCCATATGCATCCAGGATGTCTTTATCAGCGTCATAAGCGTTAACCAGTGCTTTATATAGATTCTTTTGTATATCTGACATGTCAATTGATTTGTTAGCTTCCATTTTGTCAATGAGAATCTTTTTTAGCTCTAGTTCAGACAGGTTAGCTGCTACAGCATGGGATGTCTTTGCTTTATTTGATGAACGAATGAGAACTTCATACTCAAGTTGATCGTTGACTAACTTCTCAATTTTCGGCAAAATCTTGGAGACTTGAGCCTTGACTTGTTCTTTGACTTGGTCCTTGATTATTTTCTATATATTATCATCAAGTTTATTGAGGAAGTCTTTTTATGCTTGAGGAAGTCAAAGAATAAACTTGATGATAATATATAGAACAGCTGTTTTGATGGCCGTCTCACAGTGTTTCTATATATTATCAGCTGTTTTGATGGCTTCATTCATCTTGTGCGTTCTGCAAATTGGTTTGTTTGCTTGAACTCAGAGAAGTCGGTTTCCAAAGTTTTTAGTTTATGGTCAAACCCGAATAAGGAGCCAAAGTTGGGAAGATCTTGTAGTGAAGTACTTAGAGTTGTTGTTGGTATGGGAAATGGTGTTTGTTTGTGATGAGAGGAGTGGGTGGTGGAGGAAGAGTTGTTGCAAACACAAGAGGTGGCTCAGCAATAGTTGTGACCGGAACATCTACCAGTGAAGTTGCCTTAGTGTTAAATATTGAGTCAATACCTGTATCTGGTCTGGGGTTGAGCATGTTAGACACAAAGCCAGATGACACAGCAGAACTCTGCTGTTGACCTTCAGGATTGATTGGAGCAGTGAGTATCACATGAGTATCTTTTGTTACTTAAGTAATTTAAACATTAGTCGGTTGATCATCCGTCATTTCCACATCTCGTCCTTCTAGATTGACGTTCAGATCCCTGTATAAATCATTCCCTTCATCCTCTTCATTGTTTGCTGCTTCATCCATCGCTTCACCCTCAATGTTCACACCTTGAACTTCTTCATCATTATCTTCATCATCAGTAGATTCAACATGTGAAGGTGTTTGAACTATAGGATCAAAGTTATCTTCTTCATTTGCTTCTTCTTGCCTTGCTTCATTATCATGAGTTGAAAACTTGGGGTGAACAAAGTCATCGCCATCATTATCAGGATTAGTTTGTTCATCATCATCATCATCATCTTGATTTTCCTCATCTGGATTTTCATCATCTTGATTATCAGCATCATCATCATCATCATTATTGTCATTATCATCATCTTTTTCATTCACATTCACTTCATCCTCATCGTCTTCTTCACTTGACTTTCAAGAGATTTGTTCGTTATCGGATCCATATGTTGGTCCATCGAGAACCCCTGGTATATCACCAGTTCCTTCATCTGCACTTGAACCACTGGCGTAAGAGCTGTGAGTCTGTGTCTTGCTTCTTTCAATGACTAGCTTTAGTTGCTCAACTCCTGTTAAAGCAACATCAGATAACATTGTGAGACCTTTGTCTATAGATGTCTGTGCGGGTTGCTTCTTCTTGGCAGCTTTATCTCCCTTAGCCGAAGACTTGATTCTTTTTCCTTTAGTAGCTTGAGTAGTCTTCGTCTTGGGAGATGCTTTAGAATTAGCTTTCTTCTTTGTGGTTTTTGGTTTTGGAGTCTTTTCACCAGTAGATTATTCGGTAAATTCATGTAGGCTTCGGACTCCAACCTGCTTGATGGTCAAGTGCGAGGGAGAAATAGCCCAATATTGTGTATCCTGATGTTTAGAAATGACTCTTACGGTGGTAAACATAAAGTCATCCCTAGCATGGTGCCAAAACATCTTGTTTCTCCTTGGTATTGCTTAATTCTTTGCCATGAAGTAGTCGACAATGACTTCGGTGAATCGTGGATAATACATGTCATTGTTCTTCTTAGAGTTCTTGTTCTCCACTTGAAACATCAAGTCTTCCCACAATAAGTAGACATAGTGAACCTTCTTGTTATGATACATGCCCCAAAGGATTTGAGCACGTGACAAGCGAAGACTTTCCAGAGTCATAGTTTTTCCACTAAGACACTTGTTGATTATGGCAGCAAATGATCTCCAAGGTTGATGCATGTGATTGACATTGACGTCAGACAAGAACTTGATCTCACCAGTATGTCCAAGGTCTCTAATAAAAGATAGAATATCCTCCTCAAGTGGAGGTTCTTTAAATTTCTGACCAGGGAGTTTAGGGCAAATCTTAAGCATATCTCTGAAGTTGTCAACATTAACAGTATGACTTTTTCCATTCAACTTGAAACGAAGTGAAGAATGATGTCTAGAGACAGTAACCCATAACTCTTGCATGAAAATTTCAGGTACATCAGCAGAGATCTCAAATGCATTGTAGAATGGAGTGAGTTTGAGAGCATCTAACACCACTTGAAGAGTAGGTTCTTTGGATTTTAGAGTTAAGCTTAGTCGCAGATTGCTTCTCCCTATCTTAAGACAGTCAGCAGGGGCGACTAACTCATCATCCAGTGCCTGTTGCTGAGCTCTTGTAGTATCCATGATTCTGCTAAGATAGGACCAATATGGTTTATGCATAACCAATTTTATACAATATACTATAGAGACCTATTGAATGAGCACGTAAAGTTGATTCATGATGTGAACGATGCTTTAGTATTTAGGAACTTTAAGACTTTTTGCACTTTTGTAAGAATCTCTCCATTTGAAATGACAACTTAAGCCACTTAACTTGTTTTAGGTGTATAATTAAACAAGGTTTAAATTAAACTCCTATTTTAGATTTTTAAATCGCCTTTTTAAAAATGAAAATATTTGATCTTAGTGTTTTGGGTTCGTGGAAGCAAAAATGATTTCTAAGGAGAGATCTTGGTTGTTTGGGTCCTTGTTAACTAGTTGCTTGTTCTTAAAGAATCAGGTTGTTGGATTCTCTTAATGATGATGAGTTGTTCGGTTCTTTAAGAATCAGGTTGTTCGGTTCCTATTAGCACATGAGTTGTTTGGTTCCAAGTAACATCAAAGTTGTTCGGTTCCTTATTAGCACATGAGTTGTTCGGTTCCAAGTAACATCAAAGTTGTTCGGTTCCTTATAAGCACATGAGTTGTTCGGTTTCAAGTAACATCAAAGTTGTTCGGTTTCTTATAGGCACATGAGTTGTTCGGTTCCAATTAACATCAAAGTTGTTCGGTTCCTTATAAGCACATGAGTTGTTCGGTTCCTACTATCAAGATAGTTGTTCGGTTCCTACTGTCAAGACATTTGTTTGGTTCCTACTACAACTAGTTGTTCGGTTCCACCTATTCGTGTTGTTCGGTTTCTACTGTTAGTGAGTTGTTCGGTTCATTTTTGAATTTTTTACAAACAAGTATTGTTAGGCACTCAAACACGTTATATTAGCATACATAAGATTAAGCTATCATTGAGGACACTAGATAAACAACATTTAAGCCAAAAACAGACAAAGTATGATCAAATATGAAGCCACTGTAAAGCAACTAAAGCACAAACATTCAACGATCCACAAACAATGGTGAGATATTATTAACGAAACATAATCAATAAGATGGTGTGTAACTCCTTAACACAAAACCCAAAAACTTTTTACACTAAAACTCAAAACCAAATTTTTTCGAACAAACATTTAATCATATTTGATTCATATGTTAAGCATACATGAAATTGTTTAAGACAAGTCTCTTACACACCTAAAACTACAAAACCCCTCAACTAATTTGGCTTTTTAGCCAGATTGATATACAAGAACCCTAATTTGAAAATTAGTGATTTTGATATCAAAAATGGATGAAAATCAAATTCCTTTGAGATGTTGGTAGGATAGGTGATGTAGAACGATTTAGCTGTTATACCTTAGGCATGAAATTACTTGAGATGATGGATTGATAAGCGACGATCGTGTGTGGGAGAGGGAGGAATGAAATTAAGCTTAAGTGTGTGTTTGTGTGTGAGAAAGGACGGGGTGGATGAGGGGTGTATTAAACAATTTTCGTTTTTGACACATTCGACCCCTCAAGTTTCAATACCCTTTTATTTTGCATAGATAAGTTTTATAAGGCATATACAAGATAAACAAATAGCACAATTAGTCCCTAATGTTTTATACCTAGCATTCCTAAAAAACTTGTTTTTGCACACTTACTCCCAAAAGGCATAAACACATAACATATAAGGCACATATAAGCTAAACTTAATTAACTTTATTTAACCAATGATATTCCGTTATTGTTTAAAACCTTGTTCATTGAAACTTATTATTATTATGAAGAAGATATTTGACGTTTTCTCCCCCTCAAATAGTGACCCGTTTTTTATTTAAAGAGTTGTAGTCATTGTTTGAGAAGTCGATCATCTTTTGAAAAAAACATTTTTTTGATGAAGCAATGTTATATCTTTGAAAAACAAACACCAAAATAAGATTTCTCTTATTTGAACACATAAGTGCACTGACACGTACACTAATGGTACTATAGGAAGCACGTGTTGTGTTGCAAACTAAACACAAGCCTTTGTATGGTCATAAAGTAGACCATGCCCGAGAATAAATTCTCGTTATGAGGTCAAGTTTTCTTTTTGAAATACTTGCCTTTAAGATGAAGACCGGGTTGCTATCTGAAATAATAGCAAGCCATTTGGCATGTTTTGAAAACATTTAAACTTCTGCTCGAACTTCATTTACAGCCTCGTATCATTATTGAATGACATTTTTAAGACCGTAAATGTTATCGATTTTCAGAAGACATGCCATTATTACCTCTTTTTATATTTTTCTCATTTTTTGATTTTTTCTTTGGTTTTATGAATTTTATATTTTTTTTATTTTGTTTTTATAAAAAGTTTGAAAAATAAAAAATCTTTTTGGTTTTTATGGTTTTAATATATATACATATTATACAGGATATTTGAATAGGTACCACCACTATTCATCAACTTCATCTGCCAATTGTTTCAGAGTCTCTGGCGTAAAACTCCGCATTCCCAGCTTGTTGATAAGAAATTCAATTCTTTCTCTTGCAAGGGCTTTTGTGAAGATGTCCGCCAGTTGATACTTCGACTTGGAATGTTAAACATTGTTGCAGCTTAAGGCAATAGCGCTTTTGTTATCACAGTACATTAGAATTTTATTGAATCCAAGGCCATAGTCGGTAAGCTGGATCTCATCCAAAGAATTTGAGCACAACATCCCGACATAGCAATACATTCAACTTCCGTACTGGATATCGCAGCGCTTTTCTGCCTTTTTAATGACCAGCTAAAGAGTCTATCTCCCAAGAACTGCATACTGCCAGATGTGCTACGTCTTGTATCTTGACAACCAGCATGATCCGCATCTGCAAATGCTGTTAGAGCAATCGAAGAATCCTTCGGATACCATAGTCCCCGATTTACGGTTCCTTTTAGATACCGAAAGATCCTTTTGACCGCATGTAAGTGCTTTTTGGTAGGTCGAGCCTGATACCGGGCACACATGCATATAGCAAATTGTAGGTTAGGTCTACTGGCTGTGAGATAAAGGAGGGTGTCAATCATACCACGATATTGTGATGGATCTATAACTTTCCCTTCTTTATCCTCATCCAGTTTGGATTTCTCCACCATAGGAGTATCCACTGGGTCACAAGAATCAAAACCATATTTCTTTAAAGATTCAAGAGCATATTTTGACTGGTTAATAAAGATGCCTCTTGGATTTTGAAAAATCTGTAATCCTAAGAAAAATGAGATTTTGCCCATCATTGACATCTTAAATTTTGAACACATGATTTTAGCAAATAGGTCACAAAGTTCAGGTGTAGATGCAGCAAAGATAATATCATCGACATATACTTGTACCAGAAGTAATTCCTTTCCTTCCTTACGGATGAATAGAGTAGGATCCACTGAGCCTTTGGAGAAGTCTTGGGATATCAGGAACGAAGACAACATGTCATACCACGCGCGTGGAGCTTGTTTCAACCCATAAAGAGCTTTCTTTAGCTTGTACACGTGATTTGGGTTATCTAGATCCACAAAACCGTCCGGTTGGTTAACATAAACCTCTTCTTGCAAATTACCATTCAGAACGCAGTCTTGACGTCCATTCTGGTAGTCGACCATGTCATGTGAGCGGCAAATGCGAGAAAAATCCTTATACCTCTAATCTTGCAACCAGAGCAAAAGACTCTTCAAAATCAATTCCCTCTTCTTGACGGTAACCACGAGCCACTAATCGAGCCTTGTTCTTTAGAATACCTCCCAGTTCATCTAGCTTCACTTTGTAGATCCACTTCAAAGTAATAACCATAACTTTATCTGGTCGGGGTACGAGCTCCTATACTTAAGGCGTTCGAACTCATTGAGGCTCTTCTTGCATTGCTGTCGATCCATCAGGATGAGTTAAAGCACTTTATACGTCTTAGGTTCTCATACAACAGCAGTGTGGAAAGATAGTAGTAAACAGAAAAGCGTTTGGCTAATGTAATTGTAGCTTGGGGATAACTAGTCTAGCGAGTTCACCGATTATGTTTTCAAGTGGATGATCCTTAGTCCATTTGCTATTATGTTCAGAAATTTGGTGATCGGGATGCACAATTGTATGAATAGAATCCGACGATGAAGATTGATCAGAAGGGATTTCTGGAATTGGGATACCAAAGTACGGATCATGACCCATATGTGCAATTTCAATATCATGATTGTCTTCTTCAACATCGTTAGGAATGACGGGAGGTTGAGTTTCGGGTGTTGTTTGAGAATGACTTGGTGATGGTGCATCTTGGTCAACATTTATTAAAGAAGGTGAACCGGTTGATACAGCGGGAACTAGAGCAACTACTTCATGAATTGGAGCAATGACTTCAGAGGGTAGGTAATCAACACTGGGTGAAGGAGTGAGTAATTCATCAAACATAGGTTGAAACAAAATACCCCAATCAATTCTTGTAGGTGGTACAAACGGTATTAAAGGAGGATGGTTTGGCACGAGTCCTGAACTGATTGTTGCGGGAGTCATTTCATGAAGTGCGAGTCCTGAACTGCTGTGTTCAGAAGCCATTGCAGTCAGCTCATCAAAATCTACATGAATTGTCTCAATGATTCGTTTGGTACGTCGGTTGTAAATTCGAAATGCTTTCTTTGTGGGTGCATAACCAATGAAAATACCAATATCAGCCTTCGGTTGTAACTTACCCAAATTCTCACTATCATTTTTCAGATAGCAGAGTGCACCAAATACATGAAAAAATGATAGGTCGGGAGGTTTGTCATGTAAAAGCTCATATGGTGTTTTGCCGTGACGAAGGCGTATGATGGAACGATTTTGGGTGTAACATGCGGTAGCAACTGCTTCTGCCCATAAAAATAACAGAGCTTTTTCATAAATCAACATTGTGCGGGCAGCTTCAATTATGGTACGATTAGTCTTTTCAACGGACACCATTTTGCTGTGGAGAGCGAGCAACAGATGTTTCATGAGAGATACTAATATTCTCATAATATTCACGCAAAGTTTGATTAACAATTACAGTTCCATTATCTGTTCTGATTCTTCGGACGGTCACTTGAAGCCGCACTTGGATCATCTTGAGAAACTTGATTATGGAATCTGGAGATTCATCTTTTGACCTTAAGAACTTAACCCATGTGAATCGAGAGTAATCATCGACAATGACAAGGATGTACTTCTTTCCATTAACACTCGCGACACGCATTGGTCCACAAAGATCCATATGCAAAAGATATAGTTTTTCTTGGTTGGTGTCTTCAGATTTAGGTTTGTAGGGTTTCTTCTTGCTTTTACCCATTGCACAAGCAGAACACAAATGGTCCTTTTCAAATTTAAGCTTAGGGAGACCGCAAACAATACCGTGTCTAGCTAAGTGGTTAATTGCACCAAAGTTTCAGATTAGACAGACGTCGGTGCATAGTCACGACTTAGTCTTTGAGCCTTTGAAAGAGTACATATGGAGAGGGACGGCCAACTTTCTCTAGAGACAGAGTGTACAGATTGTTGCCTCGAGATCCAGTCAATAGATCAACACCTTCTAAATTACGAATGAAGCTGGTGTGTTGACGAAAAGCAACTTCAAGGTTCGAATCGCAAAATTGTCCAACGGAGAATAAGTTGTGTCCATAGGCTTCACGTAGTAAATCCCCTTGATATCGTACATTCCCAATCTGATAATCACCATATCCAATATCTTTGCCACGTGATCATTTCCGAATTTGACTGTATCCAAAAACTTATTGACGAAATTGGTGAGCTGAGAGCAATCTCCGGTCATATGCTTGGAGCAGCCGGAGTCCAAATACCAGAGAAAAATTTGGACGACCTGCATTCATCAAGAGAGGAAGATGGAACATCGAAAACTTTTGATCCCCAAGATTTACTGGGTTCCTTTTTTTAGATGATTACTATTTAAAAATCGTAGATTTGCTAACAGGAACACTAGTTTAAGATTTTCTAGGTTTCCGTGAGTAAACTAATGTTACGACAGGTTTAGATGTTTCATTATCTAGAGCAGTTGATTTCCTAAGGGGCACTTCAGTAGTTGTGGTAATCCTAGTTAAAGGGCACACATTTCCTACTATAGTGAAGGTTTGACCAGTAGGTCTCCAGATGTATCCAATATTTGAAAACACCTTTCTTGTTGGTTTCCAAACTTTTCTCTTTGAACTTTTGTTAACAGATTTAGATTCTTTATGAGCATTCACATTATTGATAAAATCAAGAACACACAAATCATGATTATCAGAAAGCATGCATACTCATTAACTTAACCACATTTTAAGTTCAAGAATTCGCATTACGCTTGAATGCTGCACATGAGCAGTTTCTTTTAAGGTTTGACACATTATCTTTATTTTGAAACTAGATTTAACTTTTCCTTAGGATGGGCTTCTACTTTATTCATCTGAGTACTACTTGGTGTTTGCCGAATCTTATCTTTCTTTGTATTGCATGAAGGCTGTGATTCGCTAGCACTAGTAGACAGTTTTACTCCTGTAGAAGACAACATATGTTTGTTAGAAACTAGGTTTGATGTTGAGGTTATTTTTGTGATTGTGTTTCCTGAGGATGTGAAGGGCTCAGTGAATCTAACTCTTTTGTCCTTGTTCTTTTGGGGTCACAGCCACTAATTTTTCATCAGTATTGTTGACACTAGGGCAGGTTTTATTGATGTTTGTAGCAATCCTGAAATGTTTAGAATACCTACAGGTAGATTACTAGGGATTGATTCTAGTGGATATTTTGGATTGAACATGTTCAATAGACCCTAAGAACGGTAGCTTCTTCCTGAGTGTGCTTAATATAGGCAGAGTGAGCTGTCTTTTATTCAACAATTTAGGGGTTATTGGTTCCACATCAATCTTAAGCATTTCTGGATCACTAGGGTGTTTTGTAACGTCATTAACAACTAGAGCTTTTCCTTTAAGTTTCCTTAAATCATTCTTGAGAGCTGTAATTACCAAAACTTTTTCCTGAAGACAAGCATTTAAATCAGAAATTTCCACAGACTTTAGATTGACTTGATTAATTAAATCATCACATTGTTCTTTTAATCGAATACGTGCTGGTTTAATCGAGTCATAAAGTTGCTTATAGGTCTGTTTCAAATGCTCATTCTCAGCAATAAGCTTTGTCACCCTATGATCCAATTCAATGTTAATTGTTTCAATCTCCTCTAATTCCTGTTTAATCTTATCCTCATTTGTTTTCCCACTTAGAGCATTGATTCTCTCTTTCAACTTCTTAATGACCGTATCTTTCTCTTGGGACTGAGCCTTCAATTCATTTAATTCAAACAATTGATCAAAACTTGGAGCACTTTGATTTGAAACAGAATTATCCCTTTGAAAAATTTCTTGATTAAGTTGAGAATCAACTTCTAAAGAGATGCAATGTTTTTCAAGAGTGGTGAAACTTTTAAACAGTTTATCATAAATCTCTTTTTCAATGAAATCTGTTTGAAGCTCAGTCTCAAGTTGGAGACACTTTTCACATTCATGCACATTCACAGAAGGATTATTCACAGACGAATTCACAATTATGTTCACAATATCTTTGCTCAATACTTGTTCCAAGAGTCGTTCGTTTTCGTTCAAAACTTGATTCATTTTAACTTCAAATGTTTTGGATTCTAAACGATGTTGTTCCACAGCCTGTTCCATTTGATGAAAGACATTTTGGACTTCTGAAAGTTCATCAACCAAATATTGATTGAATGTGTTAAACAAGTCCTTCAGAGCTTTTACAAATGGAATTATTTCATCCCTAAAACAAGCTTTTGTATGTTCGAACCCCCACGAACCCTCAGTGATAGCTGTGGGTGTGGTTCTTTCTTTGACAACCACGTCAAAACCAGCAAGATGGCGTTTAAGTTTCTTCAAACTTAAATTCACTATGCTGACTTTAGGAAGTTCTTTTGGAAGCTTAACTATGGGTGGTCTACTAGAAAGAACGGGTTCTGGAGAAATCACCGAACTCTTAGACCAAAAGGCTTGTTCAGCAGATAATTCAGTTAGCGGGAACATTTATGTTTCAAATCTTTTAACAGTTGGTATAAGAGCAGCATCAAATTCTATTGGGGTAGTGATAAACACAAAAACTAAGCAAACCACTCTATGGTCTTGATACCAATAAAGAATAATCATATAACATACATGGAAATAGGAGGCAAGTTGTTTTAGTGAGAGAATGGGTTGGATGAACACTTAGAGAGAGAAAGAAAACATATATTGAATTGTGTGAAAAATGAACAACCATCCACCTCTCCAAGGCATGGAGAGGTGTTAATATACTTACAATGAACAAGTGGGCTTGGGCTTGCATGGGTTTATCCATGGGCCTTTGCATAATAACTATGGAAAGTTTCCATAATTACCTAACAAGCTAACGATGTTATCGTATGGATGCGATCGACACTTTCCTAGGAATTTCATATTCCTAACAGAACAACATAAAGAAGCAGCAGTCTCCTATGCTGACCTTAAGGCCTCTATTGATCAATACTATGATGAGAACATTGCTCACAGGGATCATACTGAAAAACTTGTGGAAGCCTCCATGAGCTCTCTTAATAGAAGCAACACTACCATTAGTAATCTCTACAAAGGCCTGGATGTCATCACTTAGCTTCTCAAAGACATAAATAATGCTGTCAAAGATGATCCTGCTACAAACCAGAAAATCAATGAAGCCACTAAGACTTTCACAAGAATCTCTTCCAACATCACTAAGGTACTTTCCTTAGTAAAGGGCTTTGATTTTTCTGCACTTCTGTCTACTGTACAAGATCTCCAGGCTCATGCTGTCAAACAAGATGAAGAGTTAGCTGCTTAGGCCAAGTCCTCTACCAACATGGCATGGAATCTTGGTTCCAGAATCTCAGGTCTTAAGAGGCCCAATATCACATTAAGTCAAAGCATGTCCTCTTTAAGGAAGACACTCACTCCATCAACAAGATGAAGAGTTAGCTGCTTAGGCCAAGTCCTCTACCAACATGGCATGGAATCTTGGTTCCAGAATCTTAAGTCTTAAGAGGGCCCAAAATCACATTAAGTCAAGCATGTCCTCTCTTAAGGAAGACACTCACTCCATCAAGAATATGATGATTGAGATGTATGAAGCCTTTAAAGGTCAGCCTTCTTCTTCTTCCAGTGTCACTCCAACACTTGATCTCACTCACTTTCCAGCAAATGTTGAGGGGGAGAATGCTACCACCACTACCACTGAAGAAACTCCTTCTCACATTGATGGGGAGACTGGAGACGCAACAATGGCAATTCCAATATCATCAATCCAACCAACTTTTGATCAACCAATCACCCTAGTAATCTATCATCCTGAAAGCTCTCAAGCAACTTTAAGAATTGATAAAGGAAAAAAGGGGATTTGAATGAGTTCAGTAAGGATCCTCAAAAAGACTGGTACCTTGCATCAACCATATTGTCATGACCCTAATGAACTAGTTAGAGTCGAATCATGATAAATGGGGAAAATTGTTTAAACCTCATGAACAAGAGATTTCAAAAGTATGGAATCAAGAGTGAGGAAAATGAAGAAATAGTGGGAAGCAAACCTTCTTGCCATGTCCAGGCCTGAAGTAATTAAGGTGATCCGTGAAGAAGCAAAGAAGTTTGGAATTGATCCAAAAGAGGCAATTTCCACTAAGGCTGGTGAAACATTCAGGAAAGCTCAAGATGCTGAGCATGAAGTCCTCAAGAGAGAGCACTCTAAAAAGGTTAAATGACTAACAGAGCTTAATAGGATGAGAGCTAAGAATACATGTGGACTATGACAAACAGAATCAAGCCTGAATGTATTACTGATGTCAGAATCCATCCAAACACCAAGCCTATTGTAGCATCTATATTTAGGGACAATGATAAAAGAAACTTTGACGTTCACCAACCATTCAAGTTAACAAACTTTGGAATCCTGAATGTGAATGGTCCATATACAAAAGAAAAAATAACTCCGTAGTCAAAGGACTAAATGACATCTTGAGCAAGAGATATGAAAGATTAAATAAGGGGGCCGCCGCCTAGACTCCGCTTCCTTTTTATAGGAGCTGAAAGCTGAAAGCTGACCCACTATTTATAGGAGCTGAAAGCTGACAGTCTGGCAACGGCGGTCCCGACGGTCCCTTATAAATAAGGGGGCCGCCGCCTAGACTCCGCTTCCTTTTTGTCTTTTTGTGGGAAAGGTTGTATCTGGTATAGAAGCTTCCATTTTAGGGGGAAAACCAAATTTCAAATTTTATATTTAAGTATAACATTTCTTTTATTAAAAAGTATTTTGTGTTTATTTATTTTTGAAAAATACTTTTTGTAGAAAATGTAATGGTTAAGAAAAAAATTATTTCTTTGATTCATCTACAAGTTTTATTTTGTTGTTATACCTTATGTATTTACATGGGTGCAAACAAATATCGTTGTTGATGAGGACTGAGACATAGCGTGTTGTTGATATGTTATGCAATTGGTTGATTTGTGATTACGAGTAACTTGCGTACTTTAAGTTATGTATTAACAGCGTTACTGTTTGTTATCACCAACACATAAAGAGAATCGTATAGATAAATATGTAATTTTTGCACTAACAAATATCCCCATTTTTGTTGATGACAAATCTATGTAAACTATAGCAATATAGTAGAGGTTTAAAAGTTACTCGTTTACACTCCCTTCTTCCCCTTTTGTCGAAGCAAAAAGGTTTAGTGTGGATTATGGTTGGAGCATATAGGTTGGAGCTTTGTGAAGAAGACATGAGAAGAGGGTACGTGCTCCGGGTATATATGTTGGAGGAATGATAAGAGGATAGGTGATCCGAGTATATAGGTTTGAGGTATAAGGAGAAGATGTGAGAAATAAAGGTGAAGGTGATTGTGTGTTCCTTGGATAGTTTAGCAAAGGTCATGAGAGGTGAGAAGTAGGCAAGACAATAAGGTAGATACTTTAAGTATATAGGTTGAAGGAATGAGGAAAAGGTTGGTGATCCAAGTATATTGGTTGGAGGAATGAGAAGACAACATGAGAAATACGGTTGAGGTAATTTTATGTTTCTTGGATAATTTAGAGGATGTCGTGATAGATGAGAAGGACACATGAAAAGAAAGTAGGTACTTCAAATATATAAGTTGAAGTTTTGAGAGGATGACCTTAAGGTTTAGGGTGATTTTAAAGTGGAGGAGGTGAAGTATTTGGAGTTTGAATAAACCTTCATCGTATTTGCATCCCAATCCTATCTTCCTATAAAGGTGGCTTCATCATCTGTGAAGTTTCTGTATCAGGGTTAAACTAAATCCATGATATTAAACCACATAGGCTCAAGCTCCCCCTTGCTTATTTGCATTTTTTTTCCCTGATATTACATCCTTGTATATTGACTCTAACAAATCCATGGATCAAATAAATTACCATCGATGCTCAAGAAGTTCGATGCAATTCAAATGAGCAAAATGCTTGCAAGTGCTCCCCTCGGTGTATGCTCCCCCTTGTTTGGGGCACCAAGGAATCAAGATATTGTTATGCTATAAAGCAAAGTTAGTAGACAAGTGCACATATACATATAGCAAAATATTAGCGGGGAACAAGACATGCACTTCTAGGTTTTATTATTCTGAAGTATGACACTTTGAAAGGAGATGTTAGGAAAAAACTTAGACACAAGTAGTCATTTTTTAAAAACGGCCTAAAATGATGAAATAAAAAGAATCGAGACGTATGTTTACGGAGAAAGATTAGACCGACTTTTAATAAACAAGAATGGGATTCGTTTATTGATTGACATAAGAATATTATGAGAATGACCTTTTAAAAGTAGACAAATGACACTTAATAATATGTCGATATATATATATATATATATATATATATATATATATATATATATATATATATACTTTGAAAGAATAAAAGGAAAAAATAAGACGAGCATGGAGACGATGTGCTTTTTGATGTGAATGAAAATGATTCCATAGAGTCAAAAGTGGGGAAAGGTGAGTGATTACTAACGAAGAACAGGTGACGAGGGTGATATTAAGATTGTATATCATTTGCACTAACAATTGATATGCATATGATCCTATCAAGACAAAGGTGGATGATTGGAATTCAAAGGTTTGTTTGGTGTTTTGTTGGTTGACAATGTTAAGGAACAAAGGTGGGATGTGAAAAGAGGTGGTAGTTCTTTCATGGTGGAAGAATATGAGAGACTCAATAATGTGGTGACTCAATAACACTTGAAGATTGAATATCTTCTTTATGTTCTTCACTTTTTAGAAAGTGGAAAGTTTAGCGAAGGAGTGACATTTGCATTTCGCAAATTACTTAAATATTTCGGAAGAAATAATTATGTTGTCAAGGGATATAAGAGGAATTCTAATAGTAACAAGACTATTAAAAGAGAAGAAACATTTAGACGTGAGAGGAAATGTTAGAGAAGATAAGACTTATTAGAAGTGAGACGACTACTAGAAGTAAGAAGACTATTAAGAAAGAGAGGAATCATTTAGAAGTGAAAAGTCATTCGGAAGGGAGGGTTTACTAAGAAATGAGATATTTATGAGTATGGACGATTGTACAGATTGTGTTTGAGGAAGAGACGCATTTCATTATGAGATTCACTTGACTATTAACACCATAAGCAATTATGCTTATGAGAATTAGGATATAAGGATGACCCATTGATCTTTAGGGAGATGTTGGGCATAGGTTTGGGTGCATAGTAGACGTCAGCTCGTAGCAGAGAGAAAGGATGTTTATTTTATGATTTGAAAAAGAAATGACATATATCACAAGCCTGCTGCCGGCGGTCCCAGACATATTTGGGGGCCACCAGAATAGTTCTGGGGGCCGCCAGACCGCCAACAAGAGATGGCTTAGTTTTTGACAAATTTTGTGAATGGAGTGACATTTTAATTTGCATTTCGCCAATTAAAACTGCTTAAAATACTTCGGATGAAGTAATTAAGTTGTCACAACACGGAATGGAACACGGACCAGAATCGAAACTAGAAGAAAAGAAGAGAACGATTTATAGAATGTGTTCCATCATTCCTAAACCTTGACGAAGATAATTTAACGATTCACGCTTGAGGGGAAAAGACAGAATGTCGGTGATGTTATCTTCAGACGCAACCTATTCGAATGGAGATGTTTCCTTTTGGACATTGTCCTGAAGGAAATGGTGACGTATCTTCGGTGTGTTTCATACGCGAAAATAATAATAATAATAATAATAATAATAATAATAATAATAATAATAATAATAAAGAAAACAAACAAAGATGGAGGCGACGAGCTTGACAATTCACGACGGATGGTGGTTAACGTACGATAAACTACACTCACAAAGTTATGTAGCTCTTCTCGAGCATTGCGAATGTCCATTGAACAATCACACAACGAGATATACGGTTGTCTTAAAGGTGGTAGCAAAAGTAGTAAAGGAAAGAGATTAGCCATCTCTATGGTTGAAGAGGCGTGGTTGAGTGAGAAGAAAGATGTTTTATCAAAAGACAAAGAGTGTTTTTGTCGAAGAGAAAGAATGTTTCATCGAGGAGAAAGAATGTTTTCGTCGAAGAGAAAGAATGTTTCATCGAAGAGAAATGGAGAGCGTTTCAACTAATGTTGTTAAAAGGATTGAATATGGATTTTCGGATATGACCTTTAACGTTTGTGATTGCAAGTTAAAGATACTTGAATATCTCAGATGAAATATTTAAGTTGTCAAACCTACTTGGAAGGGTATTAGATTTGCATCTAACTTTTCCGTGACAAAGAGTGGATTATTTGGAAGAAAGGGAGATGATGATTAAGGAAATGTGTGAAGGAAGACTCTAGAAGATTTAAGACCATTTTATGACTCTTTTGAAAATTTAGATTAGTGACCCGGACGCGAAGAAAGATATTCTAGTGTGAGAAAATATATACATAGATGTATAAGACATATAGATATAAGCATGCAAGTTTATCTAAGCATGCATCAACACAATAATCAACAAGATTAATGTGTAAGACTGTATGACATCTAAACCTTATTTGTCATACATCAACCTAACATAGTGTAGGTGCACAATTAACATGTAAGTCATGTAAGATGACGCAAACAAAACATGATAATTTTAAATGTAATCATCATGTAAAACATGTTAGCATTTAGCACTTAGGAGCATGTGTTATTTAGATGAACAAAGAGATATTTTATCTAAATGCTTTTACAACAAACATGCATTCAATAGCTAAGCAAATAAACGTTGAGCATTAAGATAAACATGAAAGCATATAATTTAATTACGTGGGAGCACATTATCATCTTGAAATTTCAAAGCACAAATGTGAAATGCATGTAGTCTAGATTAACCAAGGGGAAACCTAATTTCTACTTGCTTAGTGTGCACTCCTAATGAAATACAAGGTTTGTCAATGTAGACTATCATTAAACATATTTAAGAAGAGTCATTTAATTAAATTAGAGAATGAATAGGAGACTATCACTAGTGGTGATCATTTTAGGCTAAACACGACCATTTTTACGGGTTATACCACGAACCCAACTTCACTCTTAGAAGCAATTCAACCGTTAGGTCAAATTGAATTTCTAGTGCAACAAATTCTTCAGTAGTCATTCTCATGTTAGACAAAATAAAATTCTTATATTTGCCTAATGAAGTGTAGAAAAGATGAAATTTATATTGACAAGAGGAAGATGCTTAAATTAGATGCCATAGGGCGGATCTAGCTAAACCGAAGATGAATCTAGAACGTAGGATCCATCGATC
>BQNB010127956.1:0-19355 GCA_026074375.1 Tanacetum coccineum | reverse complement strand
TGTATACCTCTGAGTCTGAAAACGCCATTAGAGTCATGTTTGTTTAAACTTGTTCTTCTGCCATGTCACTCCAATCAAAACCTACACCATCTATAGCCAACATTGCTTTTGAGGATGTGTCTTTATTGTTTCCTTGCTTCCTGGTGTTGTCTTGATTTCTGAATTGACCTTCCTTGCTTCTTGGTGCTCTACACTCCCTGGCAAAGTGTCCCATCTTATGATAGTTGAAACACTCTACCTTGGTTTTATCATACCCAGCAGTATCATTAGCATTAATGAAAATCTTCTTGCTTGTCCTCTGATAGTACTTCTTTGCCCTTGCACTTAGCAAAGAGAGCTGCCACTTTAAATCCATTGCTTCCAAATCATCTTCTTGAATTTGCTCTAAGTCCTGGTGTAGGACATTAGAACCGTTGGGATTTTTAACCATAAAAGCATACATAGTATTATCACTAACGCTAGTAGTACTAACTTGTGGAGTAGCAACATTAACATTAGGGCTAGCAGTACTAACTTGTGGACTACCAGTATTAGCATCATTGGTGCTGCTAGTGCTTGGAGTAGTCATGAAGGCCAAGTTTTGAGTACCACTACTTGCACCAACAGATTTCTTTACCTTTTCTTCAACAATTTTGAAGTTGTTGTACAAATCATCAATGCTCATAGTTTCAACTTCAGGCTTATTCATCCACACAACTACATGAGTGTTCCACTCAGGGGGCAAGCTGCTAAATTTTTTTGAATTTAAGTCTTCTTGGGCGATGATCACACCTAAAATGGCAAGCCTACTGACTATCTTCTAAAGGCTATTAAAGATAGAGTCAAGAGATTCTGCACTCGATGCACTGAAATTTTCATACTGTTGCTTCAAAAGTGTCTTCTGAGTTTTCTTAGTAGCTGCATTACCTCCAAATCGTGTTTCAATGGCAGCAAACATTGTTTTAGCATCAGGGTACTGACTGAATGTAAGTTGATGTTCATTAGGAAGAGCCATGAGTAGCAAGCTTCTGGCCTTCACATCATTTTCTTATTTGTCTTTTCTTTAGCAGTTACAAGTATAAACATCTTTGTAATTGAAGTACCATTCTCCTATGCTATTTGTGGTACAGACACCCATGAAACACCTTTTTCTATGACCTCCCATGAGGCATAGTCTTGGATCTGGAAGTATTACTTAATCCTTATCACCCACATCTCATACTCACCCAGTTTGAGTGTAGGTAGCTTAGCAGTAGTATTACTATTTGTAGATTCAAACTCCATGTCTTTTAGATCAAAGTTTCTTAAAGCAAAGCTCTGATACCACTTGATGATCCTAATCCTTGATCGATTCCTTAGGTTGTCTAAGGTTAAATTACCTTGGATAAATCTAAAATAACTTGTTGTAGAAACTTTGTATATATACTAAAGTGTATGCGGAATCTATACCATAATACCTAGAAGTATTATGAATAAAATAGTAATCTTGAATAAACAAAGATAAAACCAAATGCTCCAATATTATTAGATCAACAATACGAATACTCTTCACTAGTACTAGGGTTTACAACCTTGAAGCTTTTTCGAATCGACCTGATCACTATGAAAACTTATATGCAAAACTGATATCTCAACTAATGCCCTAGAACCTCCTTTTATAGACTAAGGAGTCCTAGTCGGCTTACAATACATTCCTAAGATATCATAATCTTTTCTAAATATAAACATAATCTCTTAAACAAATGCATTATGTATATCTTGTACAAAAATATCTCAATATTTATCTTCACAAGTATTCTTGTTCTCCAAACAATCTTAATCTCTTTAAACCGTCTTTATCCTCTTGGTAGTAGTAAGTCTTCTACCAGTTGTAATCCAGTTGCATAAACTTTTTCACCAGCAGCACTAATAAACATAAGCTAGTATAACATTATTACTAGCAGTTCGTAATATATACTCACAGTAGTAACTTGTACTAGGAGTCTTAACATTTATTACTAGCAGCACTAACTACTTAGCTTATATTTTAGTCTTTAACACTGAGCAGTCTTAACTTCAACTAACAGCAGTAACTTTATGCTATCAGTACTAAATTATACTAACAGTAGTAACTAGCAGTGGTAACATTATACTACCAGTACTAACTACTTAGCATAATTTCCATTATGTACCTGAGCAGTAGTAACTTCTAAGAATCCTTGAAGTCTTTTAAGTCCCAACAAACCAAATATCACATTTGTACCTATAATGAAAAATCCACAAAAAGGGTAAAAAAATGGATATATTTCCTTTGTGGGTTGTTTTTTTTATATATTATTGGGGGGGGGGGGGGGGGGGGGGGGGGGGGAGGGGTTAAGTGTAGTATGTTATTGATTAATTAATTTATTGAATTTTTTGTGTTAAGAGTAAGTCTCGCGCGCTGGCCACGTCGTGGCCAGCGCGCCAGAACCACTTTTTTAGTTTTGGCCGTTTTTGGCTATCTTTTGTGATTTTAAGTGTTGTAAATATTTATTTGTCATCATTAAAACAAAAAGGAGATCTTTGTCAAGTTGCCCAACAATCCCTCTCTTTTAAATGATGACAAATAAATTTCCAAAAGCAAGTAAAATTACAAACATAGCAAAGATGAAGAACGTTGTTGATGTAACTTGCGTCTTGATCTTGGCCTCGTAATTTGGTTAAACTTGAACGTTGTCTTCACATATGAGCTTTAGTAGCTTTTCTTCTCCCCCGTAAGCTCTAGCTCTTTACTTTCTTTCTCCCCCTTTTGTCAACTCAAAAAGGCGGGATCTTGATCTTTCATCTGAAGTTAGATATCCTTGTAGAGTTAGATAGTTTTAACACCCCCAAATTTACAACGCATCGGAATACAACATTAGGGTGCTACTTCATAATACAAGCTCACGAGTCATGGTAAATGACTTTAAAAGAAATGTTTGCTAATAAAGTTTACATTCAATTTTTATTAAAAAGATCAGAGTTACCAGGTCCTAATAAATTTCATGAAAACTCATTTCAAAATAAGCTACAACATGACTAAGTTGCTTTAAAACATTTTATCGTATGTACAAAGTTCACCAAGTCCACGTCCTTCGATATCCGCATTCCATCCCATCCAAGCAACCAAGCATATATATGAGATAAACATGCTAAAACATCAACAAAATGTTAAGTGAATCCATAGAGTTTATAAACAATCATTTTGAACACAAGCACAGTAAAACATTTAGTTCATAGAACAATCACAACGATGCTAGAGCCACGAACCGAACCTTAACCATGTGCCCAAACCAGAGTGATAGTGTTACACACTCCCAATACTAAATACAATATGTCTCTGTATGCCCTCGCGAGGAACATACGCCAGACACGTCGTTAGGCTAAAATAGATCTATTATTATTGCATCAGCGTTCATCGGTTATCAGTGATTAACGGTCTATGAAGGAAGGGCCACAACATACCACTCATAGCAACGTTCACTTAATAAAATCACCTGTGTTCGATTTTTTAAAAAAGAATGTATCTCCCTCGCGGGTTTTAAAACATAAAAAGATTTAAATGCGAGGCTATGAACTCACCGATAAAGTAAAGAGATCAGAAGTACATGAATTTTCAGGCGAGAGAAAAATACGCCTAAGCACCACCTAGAAGGCGTGACGTATCTTAGTATAATAAAAGAAGTCAATGCATAAAAATAATCACATGATCATGAGATATGTTTTTAAGATATGCACGGTATTGCATTACGACTTAACCAAAGTATTTTCATCCCTAAATTGGTATTCAACCTGAGTTTACACTTAACTAGTCATCTACTAAGTTTCGCTCATTAATTCTTATTTTACTAATGTGTATCCATACTTTTTATATTTTAAAACAAAACGTAGAAATCCAGATTCTGAATTTACCCAACTTCATGTAACCATAGCTCCTAGCCTATAAAAGATATAAGGATGAGGCTTTCACCCCTAGAAACACCTTTGAGTCTAGTTTCCTGAAAGTTAAGCCTCATCATCCAATTACTTACCAATCCATAGGAAATGACTTTTTACTATCAACAACTCAAACCAGAAAGTTTACTGAATTTTAACCACTTACAAAATCGACCATAAATCATAATCTATAATAGCTTTGAAGTTGAATCCAAAGGAAGGTGTTAGCCTAAGATATCTAGCCATGTTTTAAAACCTAACACTTTAATGCAAAAATCTAGAGTTAAACTCCTTTTTCAAATAGTAGTTCACAATTGATCAACTTTAGTAAAACGGCCATAACTCGCTCATCCCGAAGAGTTATCATATTATCCAAAGAACCACATGATCCTCATATGTTTTACCCTTCACCTATGAAAAAACCTTGTAGTCTCTAGTTCAAATATTATTAGTTGCAAGCCCTTGTTGGGATCTTAGATTTGATGATTACAAAACTACATATGCACAAATGAAGAAAGATGAAACAACAAGGACTTAATGTGATAAATTAAGTTAGCTTTCTATGTAAGCTAGATTTTCTTGTAAACCCTCTATATAAAGGGTATTAGGGCGTCTGGTTTATGCATCCAGAATAGAATAGAATAGCAAACTTCTCAATGAGAGTCTAGCAAAAGCGTGTGTGTACACATTTAATAGTAGTAGTAGTTAGTTTATTATTAGTATGAATAAAGAAAACCTTGTTCATAACTTTGATCGTGTTCTTTATTATTCGCTGCATGTTATCAATCATTGTTATTATTATCCTAGATGAGCTAAACAATTCTCAACATGTGGTATCAGAGTGGGTTCCTCTTGATATCTAGGATTCGTACAAGGTTTTAATCGTGCATTATTTTTCTGGTTTTGGTGTTTATGATGTTTGGCAGCAGGAGATAAAATTAGGGTTCCCAACAAACCCTAATACGCTAAGCAAGAAGTGTTTAAAAGCCCGTTGTGATCAGGTCCTAATTATCAAGGGTTCTGTGTGGTGATACAGCAGGTATATTTGTGTCTGTGTTATCACAGTAGGATATGATGTTGATTTGTTTTATGAAGCAACAGGTTGTCGTATAATGATGCAAATTTGGACGTGGGCTGGTACTATCCATGATATGGGCAGAATATTATGAAAAAGGTGTCATGGTAATTGTTGTTAAGCATGTGGTTGTAGCAGGTTACGAAAGAATCTCCATATGGAAGCAGTTATGGACTACGTGAATTAAGGAATCAGTTTTGGAATATGGTTGCGCATATATAGAAAAGGATCTGGTATGATTTAAAAGAGCCTAATTTTTAGGGATTAAATTTTGACTTCAATATTTGCTTCCTATATTGTTGGTCGTGGTTGAATGGGTACTAAATATGGATGCGGTTTTATGGGCTAATTTGTAGGGTATTTAATTAATGCCGCTATCATATAATACTGCTAATAATGAACTTTTGTATTGCTTATTCGAAGTTTATACTACTGGAAATAGTGATAGCTTAGCAACAACGTAGTAACATATTTAGTGTCACAAAAGGACTTGAAGGAAGGAGTACACACTTTAGCAACAATTTAGCAACAGTAAAATTTGTCACTAATATTGTGAGAGGAAGGAGCAATCTTATTTGCAACAGTTTAGTAACGACTTTGTGACAGATATTGTGTTGCTAAGCTTCGAAGAAAAGAATAAATATTACATAAGAAGGAAAATAATACAACTGGCCATCTAGCGCAGTTGGTTAAGCTTGTGTTGTTAAGTATTTGTTCCTTAAGGTCTGGTGTTCGATCCCAACTTGTGGCGTTCATTTTTTTGTTTTTTTTGTAGCAGGCAAAACGTATAAAGTATGTCTTTTGATAATGGACTTACCACATGGAAATGGGCCCAAATGTATTAATAGTTTTCAATATGGGCTGCTGGATACAAATGTTAAATCTGGGCCTGGGCTGACTTATTGCTAATATTTTTGTGGACACTGTTAATGAAAATAGAACGAGTAGCTGCATAAGATGTTGTGATAACATCTTTAAAGTTAATACTGTTGGGTTTGCACAAGAAAAGGTTAGTATTGTTGGATATTTTTGATGCTAGTGCTTTATACGTTTGTACTACCTTCGTCGTCTGAGAAATTTTAATACTGCTAATGTTATCAGAGAAAAGAGTTTGTACTGCTAATGGTGTCCGAGAAGTAGTTAATACTGCTAGTTGTTGTCGATATCAGACAACACACACAGGAGGGTTATCAGGCGACACAAAAAATCAAGTTATTTTGATTTTCAAATTAGAACACGTTGGTTCCAACACACCAACACACAAACACACAGGTTGATTATTAGTTTGTTTAGATGGTTCTTGGACAAACATAAGATTTTTGGTTTTGGGTTATTAAATGATTACAAAGGCTCGTTTTTGTAGATTTATTAAAGATGTGATTACGAAGACGATTGATTATCACTTATTTGATGTTGTAGTTGAGTTTCATAGATGCGTGTTCTTATTATATCTTAAAGTTGTGGTTGGCTTTTAAGATAACTTGTTTGTTCTTAAATGGTGTTGACAAAGACTTGACAAATCTAGCAAAGGTGTATGATTTTTCTTATAGGTGCTCAATGCTCACATTTGCTATCACTTAGTATGTGTCTCATAGAAGATGAGGATTTTTGTCAAGAGGTTGCGGTCTAGTTATATTTCATAGATTTATTTATAAGTTCGATGTCATGTGGATAGTGCAAGACATAAGACACAAGTTTAGGAGATTTAACTTCTTCATCAAATTCGTTATACTTAGTTTTCTTCATCAGTGATCACTACATAGAGCCTATAGAGTTCGAGATTCAAGAGATGGTAAACATATTGGTTTCAGGGGAAGCTTATTGTTTAAATGTTTAACCATCTACATGCACCACTGAAGGGGAAGTGTTTACAAGTTGCATATCTACAAGAATACCCCTATTGGATGATTACAAAAATGGGAAGAAGCTTACAAGTTTATTGATTTACAGCTTATTATGTGTGGTGACATGTTCAAGAAGATCTTAAGTCAAGGGGAAGCATTGAAGATTGTTTCATACATGAAGATTGTTTTGTAATATCAAATAGGGGAAGATTGTTAGGATCTCAGATTTGATGATTACAAAACTACATATGCACAAATGAAGAAAGAAAGGACTTAATGTAATAAATTAAGTTAGCTTTCTATGTAAGCTATGTTTTCTTGTAAACCCTCTATATAAAGGGTATAAGGGCGTCTGGTTTATGCATCCAGAATAGAATAGAATAGCAGACTTCTCAATGAGAGTCTAGCAAAAGCGTGTGTGTATACACGTTTAGTAGTAGTAGTAGTTAGTTTATTATTAGTATGAATAAAGAAAACCTTGTTCATAACTTTGATTGTATTCTTTATTATTTTGCTGCATGTTATCAATTATTGGTATTATTATCCTAGATGAGCTAAACAATTCTCAACAGCCCTACAATCTGCATTACAATTTCTGGGTAGACACTAAATATGTTTTTACGGTTTGGGTCGTATCTCGACCATCCGGAAGAGTTGGTGTTCCCTCCAACTCGCCACTAGGACCTGAGACATTTTCCTAACCATTTATGAAAAGATTCTATAGGCTCTAAGCCAAAAATCTACCATTAAAACACAAACTATCTGTAAGCCAACTATTTTGACTAGTTTTTGTAAAACAACCATAAATCCCTCATCCAGAATCGATATAAAACCATCCAATTCGCCACATGAAGCTTATAACTATATCAATCTAACCATGTAATTTAATCATAGGCTCCATGCCAAAAATAATTTGTAACATGACCAACAACCTGCTGATCTAAAACAATCCCTAATAATCACTTTAAAACTCGTTAATTCACCAATTCTTACACTAATCATACCTATGCAATGCCATATCAATCTATAAAACATATCCCACACATCAAAAACATGATGTTTATAAATAAAACAAGATCAAACAAATCAAGAACATGCATACTTATAAAAGATGAAATCAAACACATGCATACAAATAGAAATCAACAATTGAAAAGAGGGATTTAGGGACAACTTACAATATAATAATTTGAAGCAAAAGATTAAACAAGAACCCTAAGTGGTTGTGTTCTTGCTGCCGAAACCAAAGACCCAAAACAAATCCAAAACCTTAAGTTTGTTATTCTAATCTCGGTAAAAACACTTACAATTAAACCCTTCCAACACCAAATGCATTTAATTTGATCAAAACCCTTAAAATTCAAAATATAAGAAAATTGAAAAATTGAAAAATCTTGATGTATGATGAATTTTAATGGAAAAGAATGATGGGGCTTTATGTAGGAATGATATTAGAGTAGATTGGAAGTGATTTGGTGAATTTTTGATGGTGATTGATGGTGGTGTTGTTCATGTTCGACGAACAAAAAGAAAAATAGGGAGAGAATCAGGCGTGTAAATATTTTTGACTGTTGTGATCATGCTTGTATGGAATATATCTTTTATATATAGAATTTAATTATCCTAGACATAGTATATATAGCCAATATCTATATATATAAAAAAGAGTCGTTGTGTTAAGTGTGTGTGTGATCCGGCTTATATAAAAATATAAGGGAGTGGGTTTAATTTGCAATGGGCTTGGTTTGTGAAAAAATATATATTGAGGGAGTGTTTGTAATGGGATGTCGTGCAATTGGGAGGGGAGAGAGGTTTGGGCTTTTGATTAGTGTTAACAAATTTTACATCATGTAAACCCCGGCCCGATAATTAATCTAGCTCGCTAACACTTATAAAAACACAATTCTTGTCTCGTTCTCGGCCAAACATAAATAAAAGATGGAAAATAATAAAAATAAAAATTAAATAAGCTCTCATGTCTAAATATAACTTTCGTTGATTTCTTGATCGATAGAACGGATAAATTTAAATTGTACCATTCGCGAGGGTTTTAAAATTAACGATTTTAATAAAAATTGACTAAAATAATGAAAATGAATTCTTTAAATTTATAACATAGATACGAGATTAAAAATAGTAGTGCCCTTAAATACATGGTTTTACATCCTCCCCTCCTTATGGGAGCGACGTCTCGACGCTTTAATCGTTTTATTCGTCCCAATTTCACTTGCAATGAGTGAAAGATGTCATTCTCGAATGGATTCACATGTTCTCACATTATGGCCACACAACCTCGGGCGCATTTAGAAAATTTTAAAATCAACAATCAATTAAAAAATCATCGGTGATCACACTGATCAAATCAAAACACATATCTTCCAACGAGTCTAGTTAAAAGATATCGCTTCATTAAAAAAATCGTCTGGAGTGTACATAATTAACACCCCCAAATTTACAATGCAGCGGAATACAACATTATTCAAAACAAGGTGCTTATCATTAAGCGTACAAAATCACATAATGGCATGCTCGCTAACCGACAAGCCATGCAAATTGAAAGAGAGCGCATTGATGCGGAAATCCCTCGGAGTTTACATGAATCTATCGAAAGCACTAAGACATTAATCAAAACAAGGTACTTATCATTAAGCACATATAATCACATAACGACATGCTTACTAAATAGCCAAACCATGCCAATCAATCAATCAGTTCAATTACGTTAACTCATGCTTGCTAAATATTCAAGCCATGATTAACAACAAAATTTTGACTTAATTTCCGGCTAAGTCCAGCCAAAGAAAAGTTTTTAAAATTATAGGATGTTCACGGGCCTAATAGACATGGAT
Source organism: Tanacetum coccineum (assembly GCA_026074375.1). NCBI lineage: Eukaryota > Viridiplantae > Streptophyta > Magnoliopsida > Asterales > Asteraceae > Tanacetum > Tanacetum coccineum. The sequence goes on along the minus strand of BQNB010127956.1, from coordinate 9,675 downwards.
GCATATCCAAAACTATTTTTATCATTATAGGGTGCTCACACATGGATACATACCCAAAAATAGATTTTTAACATTACAGGGTGCTTACGGGCCTTATAGCCATGGATACATACCCAAAAAGATTATTAACATTATAGGGTGCTCATGGGCCTTATAGCCATGGATCCATACCCTATCAAATGGTCAAGTTTGCTTATATTATCAAACTCTATGAATTCTTCACGGTGCCCCAAGCACGATCGTCACCGGCTTGGCTGCCACCTGCGGGGACCACTTCGAGCTCGCACACCAAACGTGACCGCTCTGTGTGTCCTTAAATCGTCTCGACTTATTTTGCGAGCACCATAAAAATGTCTTGTCTTTTTCAACGAGCGCAAGGGTGGGCGTACCCTGCCGATCCGACGTCATATAATAATTAAGTTTCCCACCCGACTAGAAATCACATAACACACAAACACATAGCAAGCAAAAGTTTTGCACATAAATTTTCAACTATGGCTATCCGTCGTTGACCATCGACGATTAAAGGGGGATCGAGTCAAGCACAAGGATTCCTCAACTGAATAAACGGAGACGGCAAACGGGATTGTCTTTTATCTACCGCCACGAAGTCGGCAAACTTCAACAGTCCATCGCGTACCATTTTATTCCCTACGGAAAATGATGACGAAAGGCATCACTATGATTCGGTAAGATCCGACCATTGTACTTGTCTCTCGCGCTGAAGGCTCTCCTTTTGAGCCATCTTTGTGTGACTCTACGTTGGTATCCGAGTCACCACTCTACGTTGGTATCCGAGTTCACAAGGCAAAATAGGAACAAATCAAACATCGCGAATTCATAACTCGAGCTTGTGTAGGATTCATCTGTAACATTAGATGACCAAACACATACATTTCAGGGGTAGAAGTCTTATTCACTATTACGGTTTTATTCAACAAGGATGATTCACGGTTTGACGTAGAAGGAACTTTCCACTACGGACGTCGCTCGACATATCAGAAAAATGAAAGAAAGATAATGTAAGATACATTTGATGTGGGAGGAGTCTTTTTCACAGTTATCGATTGGTAAAACCGGAGTGATTTTTATTTTGTCGTAGGATGATTTCCTTCACAATTATCGATCGTTGTAACAAGAGAAAGCACAATAATACACGTTTGATGTAGGGGAAGTCTTTTTCATTAGCCTCGGAGTTACTCGAACTCGGCTTTCATCCACTTTGGCAGTCTTCTGTTCCCGTTAAAATTCCTTCTCAGTGTCGGTATCGGGTTTCTTTGTATTTCATCACCAACATTGTGATTTAGATGGGATTCACACGTTACACGTGACACACGGAAATACTTTCCGGAATTATTCGGTCAAGGTGACTTTCTAAGTCAACACCATCCGAAAGAAAAGATTTCAAGGAACGCAAGAAAATTCAGACTTGTTCTTACGAAATCGAATCAAATAGGATTACTTGCATAAGGATCCACTATTTAGAAGTGTTCTCACCCAGAGATTTATCCAAAACCACTAGTTTAAAGGCGATGATTAATCCGACACAACGTGGCTCTTCCTGAATTATGCATAGTTAGCTAGGCTATGCATAATTGAGGATCAAGCGACGGCACATCCGTCCTCGTCAAAAAGAAAACTTTTTGATTATTACACACCATATATGATGATGAAAGTTTTTGACCTATCATCGAAAATAAGTAAATCATTTGACATACAAATGAGAAATACATTTTTTTACCTTCATTTCGATAAACACGTCAACTATTGTTCATTCATTTTTGAGAAACACATTTTTGCTTTGTCTTCTTATGAAAATCGACGTAATTTAGTATTTAGTTTGATAAAACATTTCGTAAATTATTGTATATTTTTGGAATCAATTGTTCATAAAGTGACTTTAAGGTGGTTTGGGATCAAGGATCATAGCAAGTACAAGAAGTAGTAAGTCAAGAATCAATGCAATCGAATAGGTAAACGGGCGATATATTCGTTAACTGGAATTGTCCACAATAGGAGTCAAGATACTCCCAGGATACGACAAGTGTCTCGAGGTGACAACAACCTCTACATATATATCATGAAATGAACAACGAGCATCATCACAAGTGCTGAAGTAATAAAGATCATAATCTTCATAATGAAGCCAGGGGTAGAACATACGCTCCCCAATCATACATCAATATCCAGAAGGTTATCTCCATTGTTTCGCGTTGCAAGTACATTCCACCAAACATGGTTTCCAATAACAAGAAAAGAAAAAGGCTGCGGTGTTCATGTAGAGGACAAAATACACCCGGCAACATAACTTTACTAACTGGCACTAGCAGTTTACTGATCTATACAAAAATGGTCCTATACAACGGACAAGATCATAAGTGAACAAACGACAGGAACTATGATTGGTCCCCGGTAGAGTGAAAGATATCCTCTCTAAAGCAGTGAGGCGTACTATCTAACGTGCTCCGACCATGCACCTATATCTATGGTGCGTCCGTGATTAGACGAAATTACAGATCGAGTAGAAAAATGCATACGTTGTATAAGTAAATACATTTACTACACATATATATATATATTAGAATCTATAGGTGCGCCCTATGTTTTACTTAATAAGACACTCTCATTGATAGCATTTCTTCGTCATAAATTTTACGTCACTTTTTCAAAAAGTTTCAATTTTTAGAAAGTTTCTATTTCTGGAAAGTTCGGATATCCTAAGGCGTTAATATCGTTTAATATAATGTTAAGCTTCCCGTTAACCTCGACACACCAATGGTTCACATACTTATCCTTATTTTCCTTGTTATGTTTATATATAAAGTTTCCAAAAATAGACTTACTATTTTTAAATGCGACCGAAACACACCCAATAATATATATATATATCATCTAATATTGTTCGTTAACATTTTACGAGCTCAATTGGACTCTAAAACGCTCAAACCACCATATTTTGACAAAAATCAGCAACTATACACACTTTTCCTAAGTTGACTTTTATTATAAATTTCTCAATTCTGACCCGTCCAAAACGACCCACGAAAATACATTTTCACAACTCGGACTCTAAAGCATTTTGCTGTAAAACGACATTTCGGACAACTTTTTAGTTTTAGCCGAGACCCGAAACTCGACAGAAAATGACCAAAATACCCTTGCAAATTTCAGCAGAAAATATTTATAAAACGCAGATTTGGATTTGTGTTTTTGACCCGTTATAAGACGTTTTTAAGCTTAGATTGCTAATAAAAAAAGTAAAACGGCATTTTAAACAACTTTTTAGTTTTACCCGAGACCCGAAAATCGACAGAAATGGATGAAAATGCCCTTAGTTCAGGTCTGATGCAGTCTTAATAATACGAAAAACGCAGATTTTGCTCTAGCTTTTAGACCCGTTATTACTCATTTTTAGACTCGGATTTCCTCGCGGAAAAGTAAAACAGCCTTCCGAACAACTTTCATGTTTCGGCCGAAGCGGACTCGAAAGTGACGAAAATGCCCTCGTAAAAGTCTGACAGCAACCACCATTACCCCAAAAAGCTGAGTTTTTAACAATAATTTTCCTAGTTTCAATTTGCCGTAAAAACTTTATTTTTAGGAGTTACGGAACGATCCATATATGGAAACGACCATCAAGACAAGCTCTTCCACTTTCTTAAATCAAAAGTTAACTTAAACATTTTACGACACTCAAAAGAGGCGATGTAAATTCTGCACTAAACGACCCATTCTAAAATTCACCCAAACGCCATTTTCTCAACACAACAACTTCACAACTACGCCTAACTAACCTATCTCCGTCCACTAACGCCTCAAACCAATAATCCTTCCACAATTATACATATACACTAAACATAATCGCACATGGATTCTAAAGTATAAAATTAAAATGCATGCATAATCATAAGAAAATAACAATCAAGGAAGATTTTAGAAGGCTCACAAATACTAGTAAATGCCAAGAAAATAATCAACAAAATTTCCTTCTTGTTCTTTAGCCCTTTGGTTCCTTAGTCGCGGCTCAAACCACAACGACCAAACCGAAACACAACCACAAAAATCTAACCAAGCCTCAAATCTATATAATATCATAATGTATGTATATATATATATATATAACACATATACGAAATTAATCATATCATATCATAATGGAGACACCATTACATAATATCAGTAGTACAACTCGAATGTACGCGTGTAGCGATGATCGAAAGGCATATATATATACGTAGAACTGATATCGTATATATATAATTACTATTTATACCAAGCGTAACGCACTTGTCTCGGTATAATGTATACAAACAAAGGCCTATCACAAAGCACATAAATGATCGGGAAGGATTACGCGCGCGGATATTGGACATCGGTGAACGACTCGTGAAATTTTTTCAAAAACAGTCATAGTCCAGGTTTTGAAAAACGAACTAGTTCGCTATGACTCGTGCTCTAGTACTAATCTTTAACACCCCCAAATTTACAACGCATCGGAATACAACATTAGGGTGCTACTTCATAATACAAGCTCACGAGTCACGGTAAACGACTTTAAAAGAAACGTTTACTAATAAAGTTTACATTTAATTTTTATTAAAAAGATCAAAGTTACAAGGTCCTAATAAATTTCATGAAAACTCGTTTCAAAATAAGCCACAGCATGACTAAGTTTCTTTAAAACATTTTATCATATGTACAAAGTTCACCAAGTTCACGTCCTTCGATATCCGCATTTCATCCCATCAAAGCAAGTAAGAATATACTTGAGATAAACATGCTAAAACGTCAACAAAATATTGAGTGAATCCATAGAGTTTATAAACAATCATTTTGAACACAAGCACAACAAAACATTTAGTTCATAGAACAATCACAACGATGCTAGAGCCACGAACCAAACCTTAACCATGTGCCCAACCCAGAGTGATAGTGTTACACACTCCCAATACTAAATACAATATGTCTTCGTATGCCCTCGCGAGGAACACACGCCAGACAGGTCGTTAGGACAAAATAGATCTATTATTATTGCATCAGCGTTAACCGGTTATAGGTGATTAACGGTCCATGAAGGAAGGGCCACAACATACCACTCATAGCAACATTCACATAATAAAATCACATGTGTTCGATTTTCTAAAACAAGCATGTATCTCCCTCGCGGGCTTTTAAAACATAAAAAGATTTAAATGCAAGGCTATGAACTCATCGATAAAGTAAAGAGATCAGAAGTAGATGAATCTTTGGACGAGAGACAAGTATGCCTAAGCACCACCTAAAAGGCGTTATGCGTCTTAGTATAATAAAAGAAGTCAATACGTAAAAATAATCACATGATCAGGAGATATGTTTTCAAGATATGCACGGCATTGCATTACGACTTAACCAAAGTATTTTCATCCCTAAATTGGTATTCATCCTGAATTTACACTTAACTAGTCATCTACTAAGTTTTTCTCATTAATTCTTATTTTACTAATGTGTATCCATACTTTTTTTATTTCAAAACAAAACGTAGAAATCCAGATTCTGAATTTACCAAACTTCATGTAACCATAACTCCTAGCCTATAAAAGATATAAGGATGAGGATTTCACACCTAAAAATACCTTTGAGTCTAGTTTCTATAAAAGATATAGGAAATGACTTTTTACTATCAATAACTCAAACCAGAAAGTTTACTGAATTTTAACCACTTACGAAGTCGGATATAAATCCTAATATATAATAGCTTTGAAGTTGAATCCAAAGGGAGGTGTTAGCCTAAGATGTATATTACTAAGCCATGTTTTAAAACCCAACACTTTAAAGCAAAAATCTAGAGTTAAACTCCTTTTTCAAACAGTAGTTCAGAACTGATCAACTTTAGCAAAACGGCCATAACTCGCTCATCCGGAAGAGTTATCATATTATCCAAAGAACCACATGATCCTCATATGTTTTACCCTTCACCTATGTAAAAACCCAGTAGTCTCTAGTTAAAAGATTATTAGTTACAAGCCGTACAATCTGCATTACAATTTCTGGGTAGACACTAAATATGTTTTCACGGTTTTGGTCGTATCTCGACCATCCGGAAGAGTTGGTGTTCCCTCCAACTCTCCAATAGGACCTGAGACATTTTCCTAACCATTTATGAAAAGATTTAGTAGGCTCTAAGCCAAAAATCTACCATTAAAACACAAACTATCTGCAAGCCAACCATTTTGACTAGTTTATGTAAAACAACCATAAATCCCTCATCCAGAATCGATACAAAACCATCCAATTCGCCACATGAATCTTATAACTATATCTATCTAACCATGTAACTTAATCATAGGATCCAGGACAAAAATAATTCGTAACATGACCAACAACCTACTAATCTAAAACAGTCCCTAATAATCACTTCAAAACTTGTTAATTCACCAATTCTTACATTAATTATACCTATGCAATGCCATATCAATCTATAAAACATATCCCACACATTAAAAACATGCTTTTTTATAAATAAAACAAGATCAAACAAATCAAGAACATGCATACTTATAAAAGAAGAAATCAAACACAGCATACAATAGAAAATCTACAATTGAAAAAGAGGGATTTAGGGGACAATCATACAATACATAATTTGAAGCAAAAAGAAAAATAAAATAAGAACCCTAAGTGGGTGTGTTCTTGCTGCCAAAACCAAAGACCCAAAAGAAATCCAAAAACCTTGAGTTTGTTATTCCAATCTCGGTAAAAACACTTACAATTAAACCCTTCCAACACCAATTGCATTTAATTTGATCAATCCCTTAAAAATCAAATATAAGAAAATCACGAATTGAAAAATCTTGATGTTATGGTGAATTTTTTTAGAAAAGAATGTTGGGCTTTATTTAGGGAATGAAAATTAGAGTAGATTGGAATTGATTTGGTGATTTTTGATGGTGATGTTGGTGGTGTTGTTCCTTGTTCGACGAACAAAAAGAAAAACTAGGGACGGAGAATCTAGGCGTGTATTTTTTTTGAATGTTGTGTTCTGCTTGTATGGAATATATCTGTTATTTATTGAGTGTAATTTTCCTAGACATTAGGTATATTTCGCCAATTATTCTATATATATAAAAGTGTCGTTGTGTTAGTGTCGTCGTATTGTGATTTGGCTTTATAAAAATATAAGGAGTGGGTTTAATTTGCAATGGGCTTGGTTTCTAAAAAAATATATCGAGGGAATGTTTGTAATGGGCTGCCGTGTAATTAGGTGGGGGGGGGGGAAGAGAGAGGTTTAGGCTTTTGATTAGTGTTAACAAATTTTACATCATGTAAACCCCGACCCGATAATTAATCTAGCTCGCTAACACTTATAAAAACATAATTCTTGTCTCGGTCTCGGTTAAAAATAAATAAAAGATGGAAAATAATAAAAATAAAAATTAAATAAACTCTCATGGCTAAATATAACTTTCATTGATCTATCGATCGATAGAACGGATAAATTTAAATTGTACGATTCGTGAGGGTTTTAAAATTGACGATTTTAATAAAAATCGACTAAAATAATGAAAAAGAATTGTTTAAATTTATAACATAGATATGAGATTAGAAATAGTAGTGCCCTTAAATACGGGTTTTACAAAAGTAGATATCTTCAAACGTGATTCCCTAGAAGATTGCTCCCCCTTGTTTTAAGGCAAAGACCCATGGGTCAAAAGCATTATCTTTAGGGCGTTCTTGGCTGTAATAAAGCAAAAAGTAAGTATAAAAACCACAAACAACAAACACATACACATGTTCAAGTCCAACATAGGTTAGCATACCATTTAGATACTTTCAAACATATATATGCAACTCACTGTAAACGGAAACCACAAAATTATTCATAACATAACATAAAATCTAACATTTACAATGCAATGATTAAAAATCCAAATAAGTTTTTAAATAAACACATGCCAAGGTATTATGGAGATCAGCAAGTCTTTAAACCAAACATAAATTGACAAGTTTTTAAATGTCTTTACAAGACATTGCGGTTGCCCAATTCTTCACAATGTTCTTCAACACCTCGAGCTTTGTTCTACTCTCTCTACGTTGACGATTCCTTGTCAAGTAAGACTTGTACCCATCCTATCACAAAAGCTCAAGGTCCTCTTGTAAACCTTTTTGTCCAGGTTAATCGTCTCTTCGATATCAATCCAAACATCTTCATCAAACTAAGCAGTGACTTGGGGATCCATTCGCTCTTTTGGACCCATTTGTGGTCGACTTGAAGATGACACACCATGCTCTGGTTGGGTATATACAATGTCAGTTTGCTCCAAGTGGTTGGCATTGAAATTGGTGAGAATTAGAGCCATACCGTTACATTCTGTAAAATGACCTTGATTTAGGAGTTCATTCATGTCATACTCAAATACTTGTGTCAATAATCTAGCATATGGGAGCAATCTTCCATTTGTCCTTAACCTCGCTATTATATTTTCCATGAAATAAGCAAAGTTGAAGGGGGTGTTGCTCTCAATGCAATTGAGCATGTATACGACAATAATAGAAAGATTTCCCTTGCTACCGATTTTGACAAACACATTGGTTGTCAACATGTTCCCACATTCTTCAGGAAAAAAACATGTTCCCAGATTTTGAGTCATTCTTTAACATAGGAGGCATTCCAAATCGTGTATGCGGAACCATCACAATTGTAAGAGGATTTGAGGATGGTGTTTTGAATAACAGATGCATCAATGCTTGTAGTGTTTGTTGGATGATAAAGTTAGGATTTGTTGAAGTCCCTAGTATCGATGGAGTCACTATAGAACAAGTGTCCTTGTGAGGATATGTTCAAGACCGTTCAAAGCTTTTCTAAGCTCTATGTATAGTTGCAACCATACATTATAAAGTTTATGGCAAGGTTGGTACGGTCGAAGTCATATCTCGTAAAGAACTCTTAAAGATGACGAGGGTAAATGGTGTGGGAGGTTGTGAGCAAAAGAGAAGCACAAGGACGAGGACATGGTTCTCTCAATCCTAAAATTCAAAGGTAGTCTTCATCACAATCACGTCCCTCATGATAATTTCATGACACAAGTTATGATATGACACTTAGGAGCCTATGTTGGAATGTGGGAGATAACAAGTACAAGATAGTCTATGTATATGGGAATGTGAGTTGTCACATGTGGGATATGGCTTGATAAGATTTATGTGGTGAAGGCTTAAGGTTTAAGGATTATGTGAAGGTGATGAAGAGGAAGATAATCAAATTATTGATTATATGGGTGATCATATTGATATTTAAGAAAAAAATAGTTAGGCTATGATGATTAAGGAATGTATTTGAGGAATGGGAAGAATGTTTGTAGGAATGTCGAGATTGTGTAGGAGAGTGTGAATAATCATTTATTAGGAAGAGGGGTTTAACAAATGATTAAAGGAATTTTTATTGGGAGTGGTGTGTGAGAGATTTGGGAGTTTGTAAAAATTTAAGTGTGGGAACTGATAAAAGTCAAAGTATAATCAACTTTTAAATAACACAAACTCAAGTAGTCATTAAGACTTAATCCATGATTGTAAACAATGGACATGATCATTAATCATCTTGATGCAAACAAGCTAAGTTCTTTGCATATCAAGTAAAGCACATCCCGTAAAGAGAAAGGATGCATTTATACAAAGTGACTTTTGACTTAGTTTGACCAA
>BQNB010127955.1:0-19355 GCA_026074375.1 Tanacetum coccineum | reverse complement strand
GACAGCAACGCTCCACGTCACTGAAGCGGCACGACATAAAAATAGATGACTCCAGAAGGAAATAAAGTAGCAGAAAGTCTAGTATAGATCACCGCACGCAGGACATGATCCGCAGACAATATCATAACTAGACTGGGGGGACTTGATGACGTATATTAGGTGTACCAAGCCTCTGGGCTTAGGCCACACTATTACTTGGGCTTTTGGGCCCAACCTGTCAATAACGGGCCGCAGTAAAGCCCAATCTCGCATTGGCCGCGGCCTGAACCCAGCGATCAGTCCGCGGATCCAATTATAGACGATCCGTCCGCTGCTGCTCACATGATTACCGCGGAACCTTGCCCGACAAGGGACCCACTCTGGCCACTACTAAAGCAACCGAAATACTAGGAAACCCTAGTACTAGACACCTATAAATAGGGGTCATAGAATACCCCAAAAGGTACACAGTTATTCTTATTTCTCTGACATATACTCTGACAATATGAATACTTACTCTCACGTCGGAGTCTAATCGTGGGGTCCGTCCCCACGGTAAGGCTAACGGTTTACTCTCAATTGTGCAGAAAATCATCACTTCTCTTGCTCTAGTACAAGATTAAACATTCAAGTCCTTTGGAGGCCCGACCTGACAAAGGACTTCAACACCTTGACAAAACCTAACACAAATTTTGTACTAACATAGAGAAAAAAACATGTTTGTTTGCCCACACGGAAACAAAATAATTAAATAGGAGGAAAATCATTTTGAAAGAGTATGATGGTAATGTATGCTACTTCATATATACTATTTTTTTTAGAAAGGCATGCTACTTCATCATATACTGATTGGGTCTTGATATATACACGGAGTAGTTTGATTTGCACACAGAAAATTAACACGAAATGACATCTATACCCTTCCTTAGTTTAACTATTTGCCCGACGAATTGTCATCCTCCTCACCCAATATTCATTCTAAACACATTTACTACCAAAAAAGTTCATTAGCCATACACCCAAAAAAAAATTCACAATATCGTTGATATCACGATTTCGGTATTTTATATTATAAGAAGTTTTACGTAGCGTTTTTGATGCAGGGCATGTTCGAGCTCCGACTCCTCTGGCTTAGCCGTCGGTTCTTCGGTCAACACGTGAAGTCAAGTGTTTAATTATTTTGAAGAGATTGAAGGGGAAAATGACAATTTATAATTGTCAATCTATCTTTTTTAATGTTATTATTTTTTGTTAAAAGATATGTTTAGTTTTTAAGAATTGAATAAAGAATTTCTCTCGAAACAGTTTTGTTTCTTGTTCATTCGGTTGGCCGGAGAACAACGCCGTCGATTGTTACTTGGTTGGCCAAGAACGATTGCCGCTAGGGTTACGCCTAGGTTTATCCTTTTTACCCACTCGTATACGAATCCGTATCAAGTGGTATCAGAGCTCAGGAATCTCGAGATGTCTGCACCAAGAAGAGATCGCCTACACCAACACCGTCGATTCGCCGCCGGAGGCAACGGTAACGATGAACGCGATCCCCGCGACGTCGAGATTGAAAGACTTCGTGAACGGGTTCGTGAACTTGAAATACAACACGAGATCAGGCAGATCCGGAAAAGGATCCGAGAGCTCGAGTTAACCGGGAATGAGGAGCATCCTCCTAATGGCGACATTATCTATGATTACCCTCCCGCGTATGATGAATATGAGGATGAGGAATGGTATTCTTGGATGACCGGTGCCGGAGTTACTTATGATCCAACTGGTGTGAAAATACAGGATAGTCTCCAAGGTGGTCAAGCGGTTGACTTTGTTGACCTAGATTTTATCGACTCTGCGGAGCATCTGATAGAAAAGAAATATGGTGATGGTCCCACGGTGGTGACAGGTGGTCCTGTAGCCTCCATGGCAACCCTTCCGTTCGTGCCGGAAGTACAGCGGAGAAAAGGTGACGAAGCTTCAAATTGGGTGATGGAGCCTCATGCAAATAATGATACAGTGGATTTAGGTTTATATGTGAAGAATGATTTTTTTAACAAAATTGGTCTAGTGGATTGTGGACCACAAGATCAAATGGGAAGAAAAGATTATGAGGGGCCAACTACTACTTCTTTGGATGTGCTTAAGTCACTATCGTCAAAAATTGCTACAACAAAGTGTGTTGGAGCTGAGCTATTTGAGCGGTTTAATTTGATAGCAAACAGTGATCGGTTCAATGCTCCCTACGACCCAGGTGGTACAGGTCTCGTACCGGGTGAGACGACCCGTGAAGTTAAGTTGTTTAGGCGGGTAATGGTGACAATAATAAATGGGAGTCGGGTTGATGTTCCATTTGACCCAGGTGACTTTGCTCCGAAGGCAAAACTCGAGGACGAGTTTTTTCGAAGAGGGGGAGAATGATGCAGGCGATCTGGACTGACCCGGTGATCTGACCCGACCCGACTCGCGAGAAGACCCACATGGAAAACAATTATGGGGATTATTATCTATGACTTAATATTCCAAGTTTATCTTTATTTTAGTAATAGAATAATAACCAATTGTTATTTGATTAGAAAAGCATTTAATTTCTAATCAATTACATATTTAGGAATAGGAAAGTCAAATCAATCTTTATTTAGATTGATTAGGTTTTAATGTCTTTCCTTATTTTAGTGGTGCTAGGATTAGTATAAATAGGGATTTGGTGTTTTGTGTAAAAAGTAGTTTTTAAGAATTGAATAAAGAATTTCTCTCGAAACAGTTTTGTTTCTTGTTCATTCGGTTGGCCGGAGAACACGCCGTCGATTGTTACTTGGTTGGCCAAGGACGATTGCCGCTAGGGTTACGCCTAGGTTTATCCTTTTTACCCACTCGTATACGAATCCGTATCAGAAACACTTCTAAGAACAATGACACGCCGATGTGTGAACGTCATGAAGCAAATTTCATCCGATCTGAAGATCATCACAATCGAATTTCTCATGATTCGTATTCTCGTCAATCCCTTCATGATCCTAATGATTCTGAGAAATCACTCACAGAATTAAACAATGATGTGAGAAAGGACCTCGAAGATTTCAAAAGATGTGTCCGTAGCATGAGAACTGTTCATGATAAACTCTATGACAGAGACGATGGCAAAACCACCGGTGTTTTACCTAAGAAAAAGTCTAAAACCGTCAACCAAGAACCTCAATCTAAAACAGATCTTGAAAAATCAATGACTAAATTCTTGGATGATCAAAGAGTTACAAATATGTTTTTCAAAAACAATGTTAACAATATGATTTTAAAAATGAAGCAAAATGAAAAGAATTTCCAAATTAAAATTAAAATGATGGAAAGAAAAATGGATGAGTGGTCGAAATCTCAAAACATATCTTCAGAACAAACCGATAGGATTGAACCACAACCTCCTCCTCAAGCTCACACCGAGCAAGTGAATGTCGTATTCACCAGGAGTGGAAAGTCCGATGATTCTCCGAAAACTCAAAAAGATCCACCACCTCCTATCATCGTTGACAATAAAACTAAAAAAGATAAACCTATTAAGACAACAAAAAAGGCTATCACGTGGTAAAAACAAATGAATATCCATTCCGTGAGTACATACCAAAAATCCCATATCCGCAAGCTTTAAAAGTGGATCATTCCCACTTGAACCATATCATAAAAGAATCTTAAATCAAGTTAAGTATAATAATAATAATAGTAGTAGTAATAGTAAATAATAATAATAAACCTATAAAAAACTAAAATATATATAACAAATTTTTTTTGCAGTTTGATAAGTTTGATGTGCATGGGCCCGTGTGTTTCTTACTTGATTTTTGCATCCAAAAAGAATTTATCGATCTTTGTGGGTGTGTTCGTTGGAAACCCTCACGAGACTATAACTCGTTCACTCGGGACACCGAGGGGTTTAAAGGCTTGTTGCATGCGCTAAATGCAACCGTGGTGCCTACGAAAGTGCGCTTTAGTATTTTATGGTTTTCGTAGTTTTGTTTATTTTGCAGATTAAATAAAATAGGTGGAGCTTGGATTGGTGGCTGGCATTTTACACTTGGAGACTTATATAATTAGAGTATTACATTACATGTGGTAGAATACACATGTTTGGCGCTTCGTTTCGCGCCATATCCTTCATAATTCAACCAAGCACTTATGAGCCCCGTGAAGTTTCAAATTTACGCATAATGCTCTACTTAAGTGTGGAGGAGCTCTCGCTCCTCACTAAAAAAAAAGAGAACGTAATGGAATCACTCAAGGATAGCTCCAACGTAGCTATATCTCTCTATGCCTAATTCAGCCATGAACTTAAGAACCCCGGGAAGTACCGTTTTCCCATAATTTTTCCTATTTTCTATATTTATCAGTTCTCATATTGAGGGCAATGTTCAACTTAAGTGTGGAGGGGTAGTAAATAGGAAAAATTAATCATGTCCCTCCATGTTTGCCTTGCAGAAATTTTCAAACTTTCAACTGATATTTTCTGAAAAATTTAAAAATTTATATATTGCTTTTCCAAAAACTTAAAAAATGCATACGCTTAGTACGGCAAATCCAACCGGATTGACATTTTAACTAGCACAAAAATCAACCCACTTAAATTGTAAGGTTCGTCTCTAGATCTTAAGGAATTCGAGTATCCATCTTTGATACCTAAGATAATTTTTGCCTTTAGCTTGTTCGAGTTAAGGTTTACGGATGTGTACGTATGGTCTTTGTCGCCTTTTCTGGAGCAGTGGTATTGGTTGAAAGTTATATGAGTGGGTCGGTAATTTAGTAGCTCCAGAACTTGTGCTTGATCATCATTTACTAGACCGCAGTGAGGTTAATTTATAGACAAAGTCGTATGATAAGAGGTGATATAAATCCCTATGTAATCATGTATTTGCAGCACTCGCTTTTAGTTTTGAGATCCCCAAAGTATCCCAAGAGCAAGAAAAACGTGCTCGATGAAGAAGAAGTTTTGTGCCATCCATAGTTATCACAGTATCTGGAATGAAAAGAAATCTGAAAAAAGAGAAAAAAGAAAAAGAAAAAAAGAGAAGAGAAAAAATAATAAACTTCGAAGTATAAGACAAAGTTCTGACACATGGAATCAAGTATCTGCTATTCACCCTCATCAATATCACATTTTCCCTCTTTGAGATTTTTTGTCTAGGTGCTCACGCCGCAACGGGCAGGTTTATGTGTCAAGTACAAGCATATGGTAGCGACCTAGATTATGTCTGTGCAATTGAGTGACTTCACAAATATAAAACCCTATCTGAGTGACTCATGTGAATCCAAAAACAAACACTTTCCCTATGTCTATGCCTGAAAAGTTATAAAACTGGCAAACACTTGTTAATGCTAAAATGATTTTTTTTTCTCCATGTCACGATAAATGATCTTGTTTTCTCGCTTTATATTGATTATAATAACTTATAAAGGCCGAAAGAATTTGTTGTTATTAATTGATATATTCACTAGTTACACTTAAAGGCCGAAATGATTTGTAACTCGTGATATCTTTATTCTCTCAACTTATAAACACTATCCTAAATACTTCTATGTCTTAGTGATCATTTCCTAAACAAACATACTTTAATCATTTGCTTGAATCATCCTTTTATTGCTTTCTTTACAATATTCGATATGCACACGTTTTGGTTAATTTGATAAGTGACAATCATTTTAGCCTTAGCACCTTAATTACAAACTATGAAAACTACAATCTCTTGGGACGACCTGGACTTACCTAAGTTATATTACATACGAAAGGGTATACTTGCCCATGTTGTGTTTTTAGTAAAAATTGGTGTTAGATATTAGAAAAAGACTCAGTCACCCCATGTATTTTACTGTTCAATATAGCTCGTAGTTTAATAGGTAAACGTATGACTTGTTTAAGTTGTTATAGTTTGTTGCTTATTTCTCATGCTATTTTGTTTCACAAAAAATTTTCAAACTCGCCGTACCGTTTTCTGGCAAACGAAACCCAAAAATCGTTTTTTCTTCAGGAAGTACGCCACACATCCTATTTGTGTGCCGGTTTTCCTGAAAACCCAGAAAGTACGCCGTACTTTACCCAAGTACGCCGCACTTTCTGCAAATTTTCACAAACAGAATCTTATTTCAAAAACAAAAAAACCAAAACCCCAATCTGCTTTCGTATTTATCTAGTTTATGATTAATATTCAAAAAAAAAAAAACAAAGAAACATAAAATTTTCTAGAAAAGCCGGGGGACTCTTTCATAAAGTACACCGTACCTATCCAAAAAAAATATTTTATTTATTTATCCTTATTTGCTATATACAATTAAATTAAAATATATCTATATATATAAATCTATAAAAATAAAAAAATATATGAAAATAATTTTTTATTTTGAATATATTATCCTATTAGCTTATTATATATATATATATAAATTTTTTTGCAAAAATTCTTCACGTATGTATAAATCCCCTATCTTTCGGAAAACAACTAGTAAGTCTAATATACAAATTAAATAAAAATTTAATAAAAAGGTCTTGTAAATTTAAAATTATTCAAAAAGAATCCATTCAGATTGAATCACAACCAATCTTCCACCGAACATCCTTCGTTATTGATTTCGTGTTATAAATATTCACCTGAAGAGGCTGTTGAACCTAAACAAATAATTCTCGATCCTGATGATCAGCCTATGTGCGGGAAAGTGTGATGACATCAATTAATGTCGATTTTATTGCATCGTTTATCTATGATATTAACCATTTTGTTAGTTATTGAAAGAATTATTACATAATTCGTTTATATTTGTGAATTGCAGTAATTATGGAGTAATTGGTGTAAACAATAGTAAAAGGCGGGGCATTTGGAGATTAAATGAAGATATTTTGAAGTTATTTGTTTGAAGTCCAATACGGCAATATCCATCATAAGAAGATATACGGACGTATCCGTGCATGCACTCATCCCAAAGACCATAGATGGTAAAGATCAATACGGCAGTATCTCAGAGGACTTTATATGCCGTATTTCAAGGTATGGAATTATATAATATTTGGAAGATAATCAAACGTTTGGTCCTACTCCAAGAAACCCCCAATACGCCGTATCTAACCCATTGGATACGCCGTATTGAACCGACTTCCAGACATTATAAATAGAAAACTCAAAAACGAGTTTTCAGGGTGCTAAATTCTTATTTCTGTTATCCTAAATCATCAAAAGTGGATTTTTAAAGTGATAAAGAGCAGATAAGAAGAGGGTCGGCAACGTATTTAATTCCATAGGGAGAATCGTGTAACGTCCTATACTTTAGTACTCATTCAGTTTTTGGTATCTCATTCGTTAACTCGGTTCGTTGTACCGTTGGCTTAGGGTATTATCCTTGTATTTATTATGACGTTTGAAGGCTAATACCTTCAGGTATTAGCCATTATTATGAAGATCTGAATGTTTGTATTTGTTTATATCGATTTTTGATTTATGTTGTATGCTTTGTTTATGTTTATCAATTTATACTTGTTTACGCGCCTTTAGTATTGCGACCTATCATTCAAGCTGGATCTAGCTACGTGGACCAAGGGATTAGAGTCAGGATAGCTCTCCATATAGTTATTTTTTACACTGATAATAGTTACACAAATACTTGTCCTTCTAAGTCTGTGTGTCTGGATATGCTTCAGGGCTTATACTAGTTAATTGGATATTGCAAATTGGTTATATTGATCAGGTTGGACTAGCAGATGACCTAGATAATTCAACAAAATAACTTTCTGATTCCATTGGATATTGGACACGTGGACTACTAGTGTTAGATTGCCATTTAAGCGGTAAGTGGGTGGTAAAGTCTCCTATGAGCTAGCGTTTAACAAGATCACATTGCTTTCAAATCCCTAGATTGATTATATCAGAAAAATAAGGCTGCTTTATGCGGATGCTTTAAATGTGACGAATTAACGTGTTCTAGGTCTGAGGATGATGTAACGGCCTAAGTCTAAGAATGATATGCCACCTCGAGAGAAAGAAATCATTGCAATTAATAAATAATACCAACGTTCTAAAATCGGATTAAGGTTTTCGACTGCTCTTTTATCTTTTGGTTAATTAGCTTTTGCGTGGGTAACAGTTTCTTGAATTGATTGTAGTCACCAACCAAACCGTGCCAGTCTCTCAGGTTGAAAAACCCCCCTTTTCTATTAGAATTAGGATTTAGACTGACATAGGTTTAACATAGGATTAGAATAGAATTAACATAGATTAGATAACCAAGATATTAATTAAATTGATATATTTAACCTCGCTCTCAGGTGATCGACCCCCAAACCCTACTTACCACGAAATACTACCGATCGGGTCATGCCGTTAAAGTGTTGTTTTGTGTATAGTCGGCAAAATAAAAATTTAAAACTTGAATCATATAAAAAACAACCCTACACTACAACACATCAAGTTTTTTGCGCCATTGCCGGAGAGTGAAAATTAATCTTGATTTTTATTTTGATATTTTGGTTTTTAACATTAGATTAGATCTAACCCTTAGGATTAGTGTAAATTAGATTAGTGTATATTCTTGTATATTTTGTATATCTGTATATTTATCTTAATTGTTTTGCTTGAATAATTTGTGTGTTTAATTGTTTGCGTATTTAGTTGTTTTTTCTTGAATACACTGTTTTGGCGACAGTTGAATACGGCGTATCCAATCCCACTGAATACGGCGTATCCAGTTCTGGTCCAATACAACGTATTCATCTCAACAGATTAATACGGCGTATCCAGTTCCATTGGATACGACGTATCGATCGTCTGGGACAGAAACTATGATAATTGATTTTTGTGCAAATTTTTTTTCTTTTCTTCAGAGCAAATCTGCATGAATATTTTTTACCTTTTACAGGAAGAACTTGTCAGGTAGTTGATTGTAAGAAGAAAACCACATAAGTTTAAAAAGTCATGGCTGAACCAATTTTTGATGACATTGAAAAAGCTCCAACTGAACCCAATCTTTCTATCACCAGTAACGATATTGAAATTGAGCTCAACGAGAAGTTTTGGGTGGAATTACGAAAGAACATATATCAAGGAACGTATAATGAAGACGGTGGAAACATTGCCAAGATACCTATAAATTAGTGGATTTAATCTACGTTCCTGGCGTGGATTCCCATCAACTACGAATGAAGGTCTTTCCTCTCTCATTGGCTGATGATGCTAAAGAATGGTGGATTAGTGAGGGAGATGGAAAAATCACCACTTGGGAGGAGCTTGTTGAGAAATTCTTTATAGATTCTATCCCGAATCATACGATGGGGAGGATAAAATGTTGGATGAAGGAGAGAATGGGGGAATTGATCTACTCGAATTCTTATCAAACATAAACACAACATTTAAAAACCATAAGATATTTTAATGGGAGGACTCAAAAAGTGATATTTCACTTCATGGATGTATGGAAATTGGAATAAGAGATATGTTGGACAACATTTCTTCAAGCAATAATGATTTAGATGACATATTATAAGGAATCTAAAAAATCAAAAACCCTCCAACCTCACGGCTATGATTCATTCTTTCAAAGCCTTATGACGGTTCGCAATTATTGAAAAAAGGAAAAATGAAACAAGGACAAACAAAGCGTAAAGACAACAATAATGATGATAAGCAACCTAACAAAAGAAGGTGCAAAGCAGAAAAGTTTGAAGCTATTCAATACTCGATTGGACCCAACGAAGAATATATTGCTATTAGAAGTTATGAATATGATATTTGGGAGAGTAACAAAGATAATCTGTCCATAATCTACCAAGATATTTTTCAGAAAAAGGACAAAGGATGGAAAGTGACGCGTACCAAGAAGTAAAGGATGCTGAAAAAAAGTCTAACTTAAATACTTTGCTGTAAACAAAAGTGCTTCCCGGGAGACAACCCGGAATGTTATTTTGTTATCATGGTCTTGTCTTCCAGACTTCAATCGGGTATCCGCCCCATACCATACGGCGTATTGAATGTCTAAACGTTATCAGTCTTTATTTTTTATGCACTTTAAAAACATTATTGTCAGTTCTGCGAATACGCCATATTCATCTACTTGATACGCCGTATCCACAGTCTGACCCATATTTAGTTTATTTTAGTTTAGTTTAAATTAACCGTAGATACCAAAATAAGAATGCACCTATTTTTTATATATTTTACACAGGACCTCGTGAAGGAAATATCGACGAATATTGGTGGAGATCTAGAAATCTTGAAGTGTTGGAGTCTTGCAACCTCAAGACATCTGTTCAACATACGATCTTGCTCATAAACGCAAATTGAGAATCTACCAAGCAATTATCAGGGGAGTTTCTCATTCTATTTCTTGTTAAATTCCCGTATTTAATTTTTTACATATACACGGAGGTCGTTGTATAATGCATGTCGGGGGGAGATGGAAGTAGGCTGTTTACTTGTCCTTAAATTTCCAATAAAAGGTTTATTTATGCTCAAATTCAAATTTTTTTAGCATAACTTTTGTGAAATTACTTGTTACATAACCCGCATACAAAAACCCTTATCAGATATTGTAAGGATTTAACCATATCCGTTTCAAATGTATTTACCCAAATTCAGAAAATATGAGTGTGCCAGGTGATGTTATAGAATTTAGAACTTGGCTTGGATATTTCTATTCGAGACCACAATAATGAGTATTAGGATTTAATTGGAGTAACTTATTTAAATTGTTAATTCTTAGGATTACAACCAAATCGCCTATACATGTTGTTTATTAAACTAACTACACCTGGTGAGGTAAACCTCCAGTTTAATACCTTCCACTTCTTTTTTGAGTGATGATCCACGTAGATCAACCTGTTAGAGCTAATCCTTTAGGAAATTGGCACAATTATTTTGTTTCGTTACACCTTACACCTTTAACTACCCTGTTTGGATTAAGTTTAATTTACAGTGCTAGTTGCTTAAAGTGAAAGTATTATTTTCCCGAGTCTTGTGTCATTTTCTATCTTTGGTGCGGTTAGAAATTTGCACATTGCAAATGGGAATGTATATTAGTAGTCAAAGCTCATGTGATTTTACTACATTCACAATTAATGGTGAATCCGAAGAACGAAGAAATTACCGAAGGAATTATCCAGAATTATTTTGATCGTGAAGATGGTGAAACTACACGAGATTTGAAGTTTAGTTAGTAAAAAAAAATTGCAAAAAAAAGAGAGTGAGAATGAAAGTTTAAGATTATGTTTTGCGTAAGAGCAATACCGAAGGGAATATAGAAGCGATGCTTATTCGTCTGTACATCAAAGAAAAGATCAACGTGTAACAGGTATTGTACAACGTGGAATGGATATCGCCATCTTACCATGTAGAGTATGTAAAGTTTTGGGATGATTGGGAAGTTGACGTTATGGAACGCCAACTTTGGTTAGTTGTTTTTTCTCTATGATCATGAAGTTGTAAATAGTGGTGTATTTGTCATTTAATAATGGTCGGGGGAAATAAGTGTCTAGAAAACTTGTACTTTAAGCCCTTAATTAGTTGTTTTCTTGATTTTATTTTAACAATAATGTTACTTCCCTCTCACCTAATGATTAACCTCTAGTTTTACGCGAATGAGGATTCATACGAACATGTATGTCTATCCTGGCGTTTCGGGTATGTATGCATGTCTAGTACCTTGTTGGTTTACGACTTTGGTGAAAGTTAGAAGGTTCTCTACCTATATCATTCTTCATCCCAAAGGTTAGTTAAATCTCGATGGGATGTGATCGAAACATCATGTTCTATCCGGCGTTCCAGGTTGTTTGTGTGCTTCAGCTGCCTTGTTAGAGTGTACTTTGGTGAAAGATTGTAGAATGTAAACCGCTACGCCTTTCCATAAAAAAACCAATTTACCTTTTATATCTTGTTACTCTTTGGCTTTAGTGGTGAGATGTGGACCATTGCCCAAGCTTATGATAGAATACTCGTCACGACCGAGCAATTAAGCAAATTAGTTACATGTTACCACACAGATTATGTTAGCCTCAAAAATATTGAGTCGAACAAGGAAGTTCGTTCATTAGGAATATTAGGTCTCGGTCATTTATTATTTATTTAATTAAATGTTGTAATAGGCTAGAACGGGGATCGGGCTTATTAATTAATCTAATATTGTATGCGTCTCGGACTAAGGTGCATTGCAATCCCGAGCCCGGCCCAAGCTAAACACCATTCAGACTAACAAAGCCCATATGGTGTAAGTATAAATACCCTTCTCCAAGTGTGGAGAGGGTGTTGGTCTCGTTTTGTTTTTCACACACTTGTGTAATCAACCATTCTCATTTTCCTTTCTCTACTTTCTCTCTCTAACCTCTCTCTAAAATTCTTCATATCTTCTTATCCATTTTTCTTGTGTTCGTCATGAAGTGAAGTGATTATTGGGTCACCGATAGATTAGTTGAGTGATTTGAGTGTTTTCATCTTCATATTTCGTGAGGTGTTTGGTTGTGTACTTAAAATAGATCGAATAAATGCTTTAACAGAAAATAACCTTAGGGATACATTTTTGTAAACTTTCTATAGGCTATTGCGGTCAACAAGTAAGTATTCAAGTGGGGTATATTTGAGACATCAAATAACGTCTTTTTTTATAGCATCGTTTATCTTAGATATTAAACCCATTTTGTATATTTATTGCAAGAATTGTTACTTAATCGTCTATATTTGAGAAATTGCAGTAGTCATTATGGAGTAATTGGTGAAAACATAGCAAAACTGCGCTCATTCTGGAGCCTTAAATGATGATTTTTTAAAGATTACTGTTCCTGAAGATCATACCGCCGATCCTTCAGGAAGATATGGTATCTGTGCTGCATACAAAGTACATAGAGATTAAAGATTAATACGCGTATCAGAGGAGATCTCAATATGCCTTGTATTCTAAGGTATGGAATCAATATAATATTCTGGAAGATATCAATGTGGTCCTTTACTTTCCAAGAAATCCCCAATACGCGTATCGAAACCCAATTGGATGGCCGTATGAACCGACTTCCAGACATTAATATATAGAAAACTAAAAAATATGAGTTTTAAGTTTGTGCTAATCATATTCTCGACATCCTAAAACCCAAAAATGTGGAATTTTTAGAAGAGAAAAAGAGCAGAATGAAGAGTAACGCCTCATGAGACCGAGTAGAGATAGACTGGGTTCGAGCCAGCAACGAAATTCATGCCATAGGGCAGATCATCGTGTAATTCAATATTACTTTAGTATCATTCCAGTTTTTGGGTATCATTCATTAACCCGGTTAGTTTACCTTAGCTAGATTATTACTCTTGTATTTATTAGGACGTTTAAAGGCTAATACCTTTGGGTATTAGCCATTATTATGAAGATCTGAATGTTTGTTATTTGTTTATATCGATTTCTTGATTTATCATTGTATTCTTGTTTATGTTTATCAATTTATACTTGTTTATCGCTTTGGTTATGGATCCTATCATTCAATTGGATCTAGCTAAGTGGACAAAGCGGAACTAGATTCAGGGATAGCTCTCCATATAGTAATTTATATACTAGTTAATAGTTTACCAATATTGTCCTTCTAAGTCTGAGTCTAGGATACGCTTCGGGCTTAACTTAGTTAATTGGATTATTATCAATGTTTATTGATCGCACCCTCCACCCTGTTGACTAGCAGGTGACCTGTAGATAATTCAACAAATAACGTTCTGATTCCATTAGATAGTTGGACAAGTAGACTACTAGTGTATAGATTGCCATTAAGCGGTAAGTGGGTAAAGTCTCTATGAGCTAGGGTTTAACAATGTTCACCATTGCTTTTACATCCCTAAGATAGATTTAAAGCATACTAATAAGGCATGCTTTAGCGGTGCTTGCTAATTGTGACAGAAATTACGTGTCTAGGTCTTAGGATGAGGTACGCCTTATGTCTTAAGAATGATATGCCACTAGAGAGAAGAAATCATTGCACTTATAAAAAAACCATCGTTCTAATTGGGTATTAATATTGTTTAATACAGTTTTTCTTATATAAGGTTCGAAACCGCTCTTTTATCTTTTGTTAATTAGCTTGCGTAGGTAACAGTTTCTTGAATTGATTGTAGTCACCAACAAACCGTGCCAGTCTCTCAGGCTGAAAACCCCTTTTCATTTGAATTGGGGATTTTAGACGGACATTAGGGTTTAAACTTAAGGATCTAGAATAGATTAACATAGATTAGATAACCAAGTATTAATTAAATTGATAGATGTAACCTCGCTCTCAGTGATAGACACCCTACTTACTACGAAATAATAACCGATCGCGTACACTGCCGGTTAAAGTGTTGTTTTAGGTATAGTCGGCAAAATATAAATTTAAGACTTGAATCATATAAAAAACAACCCTACACCACAACACATCAAAGTGCTAAGACTGTAGCACCGACTCCTAATTATGCCATTATTTTAACTCGATGTTGATGACAACTTTGTTATCAATAGTACTCACTTAAATATGATTCAGAAAAATAAATTCGATGGTTATCTGCGGGCCGATCCGCATGACCACATCCGTGAATTTCTCGCAATCTGCAACATGTTCAGATACGGTGAAACTCAAAGCGAAGCCGTAAAGCTTTTAATATTTCACTTTTCCTTGTGCGATGAAGCTAAAACCTGGTTTAAAACCTCTTAATGAAGAGTCTATAACAACGTGGGAACATATGAGAAGAGCTTTTATAAACAGGTTCTTTCCACCTTCATTATTTAACCGTCGTTTACTCGAAATCAAAAATTTCTTCTACAACGTATGTGAAATGAAAGTCTAATCGCGCTTGGGGGTTTCGATAAGAGCATGCTTCGAAAAATGTCTAAGGCTTACGGGTCTCACCAAAAGGAAGCTATTATTCAAATTTTCTATCATGGTCTAGGTACGAACCCACTCAAAGAATCTGGAAGTAACAGCCTGGCAGGAAATCTTCCTTCATACAAAAGTACAAATCAAGCGTTCAATTTCTCGTAGGACAAAGTCCTTTTCGTATCATGATTGGGCCCATTAATCTAAAACATAGAAACATCATTAAAAATCTGTTTCCTTTGCCGATGGAAGTGTTAGTAATACTGATAATTCTCGATTTATGGAAAAAATAAAGGCTATGGATTCTCAAATTATAAAGCTTAATGAGAATTGCAAAGATATTACATACAAATAATATGAGATTCAGAGAGGGAAAAACGCTTCTAAACCCAGCCTGAATCGATGACCATCAATGTGTTAATGTCATGAAGCAAATTACATCTATATTTGAATGTAATTAATAAGACCAAAATTCTTCATGGTGATTCCAATTCTTACCAATCCTATTCATGATTCGTATTGATTTGAGAATATTACTCACAAATTAAATAATGATGTGAATTAATGATCTCGAAGATTTCAAAATATGTATCATAGCATGAGTAATATTATTGATAAACTTTTTTCCAGCAGTGATTAGGGTAAAAACCACCGAGTGTTTTACTAAGGGAAATGTCTAGAAACTATAACAAGAACCTCTCAATTAAAACATGATTTTCAAAAAATTGATCACTAAATTCTTAAATGGTCAAAGAGATACATAAATATGTTTTTCAAGAACAATGTTATGACATGATTATAAAGATGTGAAACAAACGAAAAGAATTGCCAAAACTGAAATTAAAGACTATGGAAAGAAAAATGGAATGAAGTGGTACGTCAGAATTCTCCGTATTCGTTTCGTTTCGTCGAATTTTCGAACGTCGGAACGAATGCTTTAGTCTCCGTTCGAACGATACTCCAAGACCATCGAACGACATATCGAACGATATCTTAGGATCGAAATTTCGAAATCTTTTATAAACGTTCTCTGTTGAACAACCGATATACGAAACGACCACCTTCTCCTCAAGCTCAAACTGTAGCAGGTGATGTCATATTCACGAGAGTGGATAAGTCGATGATCATCTGGAAAATTCAAATAAGATTCACACCTTCTATCAATCGTTAACTATAAAATCAAAAAAGATACCCTATTTGTTGATCCCAGTTAACTTCAATATTATCGTTTCCTTAAGCTTGTTTATGGTTTAGGTTATGTACATTGATAAATCTAACCACAACTTAGTTAGAAACTGTGTGTGATTATACCAAGATTATACGAAATTCTAATCTTTAAATATAAGAAGAATTCTTAATTGAAATAGTTAACACAATGAACACTATCCAAACCAATTAAAAGCTCCAATATTTTTATTACAATTTATTACGATTACCTTCCTAGTTTTAGGTTACAAAAACCTTGAAGCCTACGATATTGATTGATATATAAACAAATGTAAAAGATATCTATCTCTTATGCCACTAGTCCATACTTTTTTACACCAAGGAGTCCTAGTTGATTTTAAATTTTAGTGACGCAAAATATCTAGAACTTTCTCCATTATCTATCCATTATAATATATCATACTTATTAGTAAGTTAGTTTGATCTTCAATCAATCTTTATTCCTTTCTTTATCATTAATCCTGTTCTCTACAATGTCTTATATCTTGGAGCATTCTTGTAACTCTTTTATTCCTGTGACATTTAACTGTGTACAAGTGTTAGGAGTCAAGCTATTAGAAGATTTTCTTCATTCTTCGCCAGCAATATAACTTTACTATAGCTCGTACTATACATATACTTGCAATACTAAGTTTACACTAGGCAGTAGTAACTTTCTATAACAGTTGTACCTTCAGGCCAGTCTTTGTACTAGCAGTATTAACTTCAACTTAACAGTCTTAACTTTATACTGACAGGTACTATTATATACTAACAGTAGTAACTGTAAACTAGCAGTGTTAACTTTATACTAGCAGCACTAACTACTTAGTATATTTTTTTTATTAAAGTTTATGAGCCGCACTAAAAGTTTTGCTTAACAGCAGTTAACTCTAAACTTAGCCGTTAGCAGGCAACTTCCAAGATCCTCATGAAGTCTTTTAATCTTCAACACTATTAATACATCAAAAGGAAACTATATCAGATGGTCAAAATAGAGAATATCATTCGTGAGTATATACCAAAGACCCTATACCCTTAACGTTTAAATGTGGATCATTCCCACTTGAACTGTATCATTAAGGAATCTTAAAATCAAGTTAAGTATAGTAATAATAATAATAGTAGTAATAGTAAATAATAATAATAAACCTATAAAAACGCTAAAATATATATATATAACAAATAAATTTTTTGCACAGTTTGATAAGTTTGATGTGCATGGGCCCGTGTGTTTCTCACTCCGATTTTGCTAACCCAAAAAGAAATTTATCAAACTTTTGGTGCTTTTTCCCAGGGTGTGTCACTGGAAACCCTCACGAGACTATAACTCGTCCACTCGGGATACCTGAGGGGTTTAAAGGCTTGTTGCATACGCTAAATGCAACCGTGGTTCCTACGAAAGTGCACTTTAGTATTTTACGATTTTCGTAGTTGTGTTTATTTTGCAGGAATAAACAGGTAGAGCTTGGATTGGTGGTTGGCATTTTACACTTGGAGACTTATATAATTGGAGTATTATATTACATGTGGTAAAATACACATGTTTGGCTTTCCGTTTCGCGCCATATCCTTAATAATTTAACCAAGACGTAGAACCCGGGGATAGTACCGTTTTCCTTAATTTTCCCTATTTTTACTATATATATCAGTTTCACATTGAGGGCTATGTTCGCTTAAGTGTGGAGGAGTAGAAATAGGATAAATTAATCATGTCCCTCCAATGTTTGCCCTGCAGAAATTTTCAAACTTTCAACTGATATTTTCTGGAAAATTTAAAAATTTATATATTGCTTTTCTAAAAAGTTAAAAATTGCATACGCTTAGTAAGGAAAATCCAATTGGATTGACATTTTAACAAGCACAAAATCAACCCACTTAAATTGTAAGGATTTAGAAGTTAAGGAATTCGGGTATCCATCTTTGATACCCAAGATAATTTTTACCTTTAGCTTGTTCGAGTTAGGGTTGAATGCAGTCATATGTGTCTATTCTGTCGTTACGGATGTGTACGTATGGTCTTTATCGCCTTTTCTGGAACATTAATACTAGTATAAAGTTATATGAGTAGGCCGGTAATTTAGTAGCTCCAGAACTTGTGCTTGATCATCATTTACTAGACCGCAGTGAGGTTAATTTAGAGACAAAGTCATATGATCAGAGGTGAAATAAATCTCTATGCAATCATGTATCTACAGCACTCGCTTTCAGTGTTGATATCCCTAAAGTATCCCAAGAGCAAGAAAAATATGCTCAATGAAGAAGAAGTTTTGTGCCAGCCTTAGTTATCGCAGTATCTGTTAAAAAAAGAGAGAAAAGAAAAAAAATAAAGTTCAAAGTATAAGGAAAAGTTCTGGCACATGGAATCAAGTATTTGCTACTCACCCTCATAAATATCATGTTTTGCCTCTTTGAGATTTCTATCTAGTGCTCACGCCGCAACGGGCATGTTTATGTGTCTTGTACAAGCATATGGTAGCGACCTAGATTATGTTTGTGCGATTGAGTGACTTCACAAATATAAAACCCTATCTGAGTGACTCGTGTGAATTCTAAAACAAACACTTTCCCTATGTGAGGTGTTATGTTATATGTCTATGCCTGAAAAGTTATCTAAAATGCAAACTCATATAAAAATCCAAATTTTCTCCACGTCATGACAAATGATTTTATTTTTTGCTTCCGTTGCTTGAGGGCAAGCAATAAGCTAAGTGTAGAGGGATTTGATAACGCCTAAATTATACATATTTATATAGCGTTATTTATGTATATTTGATCATTTCTTATGAACTTTTGGTACTTAATCAAGTATATTTGATATTATATGTTTTAGGTACGTGTCGTAGATAAAAACAGAAGAATACACAAAGATATGGAGCTTAAAAGTACACTTGAAGACATCCGGAGTTCAAATGGAACAAAACCAAGTATTTATACACAACGGAAAGCAAGTTAGAAGAAAATAAAGGGCTAAAGCTGAAAAAGACCATAAGTGCGCCGCACTTTGCCCAAGTGCGCCGCACCTCCTTCAAAAGTCAAAGAATTAAAGTCTCGGTCAAAGAAGTGCATTAACTCCTCAAGTGCGCCGCACATTTTACTAAGTGTGCCGTACTTCCCTTCGAAGAATTAAATGATACCAGCATTAACTCGCCAAGTGTGCCGCACTTATTCCTAAGTGCGCCACACTTTTGCCTGATTTCAGCCTATAAAAGGAGGTCTTGGCTCCCTCATTTTACAACAACTCAAATACAAAATCTCCAATTCGTTTAGAACCATTAGAAGGGGTGTTTTTGGTGATAAAGGCCTGACAACCTTTGATCCAAACCACCTTGATAACACACATCCTCACACACAC